>CATKHM010000789.1:0-13838 GCA_949751825.1 Blepharisma undulans | reverse complement strand
TTTCCCCTATGAAAAAATAATTATTTCATATTCCTTCATATTTATCCCCATCAATAAAAACGAATTTTCCTCTTCCTTCAGGTCTGCCCCAAGACCAATTTCCTTCATATCTTGACCCGTCCTGCCAGGACATAACGCCATGTCCGTCTCTAAAAGCTCCTCTCCATTCTCCAATATAAACCCCACAATTAGGATAAACCTTGGCAGGTCTTACATCGCGGTATAGAGGTGGAGCAGACCGTTTACTTAAATCATAATAAACTTCATCGTTTCCAAAGTAAGGATAATGAGGTTTTTTGGCTCGGAGGTGCTTTTTGAAGACACTGCGGGCTTTATAAGACCTTCAAAGAGATTGAACTTTTATTATATGTGACTTTTTTGTTTGAAATATATCGGAATCGATAGTAGAATTTTCACCGAGGATTATTGACATTGTTTCTCGGTAGCCTTGGTGTGAGGAGTATAAGTCCTATATAGAAAATACGCTGCTGCGGAGTTCGACTTCAGCTTTATTGTCAATTCAATGGCAATCGCAGGTTCTGCATGAAACTTGTCCCATATTTTTGTATGAAGGAAGCAATTTCAATTAAGTCAAAATATTTAAGATTTATTAATAATATATATAGATTTAATTGTAAGATTTTTATAAATTTAAAAAAATTTTAATTATTTGGCAAATTATTTGAATCATTTTTGTACTTGGCAGACTAAAAAACCAGGTTTATTAAAGCTGATAGAAAATTTAATATAAATTAAATCCATTTCTTTAAAGAGACATTATTAAAAAAAGGATTTTATGTGTATTATTTATAATGATGCTCTCCTACTTTTAATTAATAGATTGGTGACCGGAATAATATAAATCGCTGACCTCTTTTAGTGCATCTGCTGGGCTTATTCGTGTAGAAGGATTAGGGTCTAACAGTTTGCAAAGAAAGCCTGTTCATTTTCTTGACATTATTTGACAAACATTTGCAGGAAAAGAGATAATTGCATCTCTATTTCTTAATAAAATTTCCTTTGGGGATTTTCCATAAAATGGCATCCTTCCAAAACTTAATATATATAAAACTACTCCAGCACTAAAAATATCAGCCTTCAATCCATATGTTTCTTTTTTTAATATCTCTGGTGCAATGTACCCAGGCGATCCACAGCGTAAATTGCTGTTATTATTAGCAAATGTTGCCATCGAAAAATCAGCGAGTTTAAAATCAAAGCTATCAGTATTAGGAAATAAATAAAAATTTTCAAGCTTAATATTTCGATGTATGATATTAAGCGAGCTGAAATAATCAAGCAATTCCATAATTTTTTTGGCAAAACTTATGCAATCTTTTTCAGAAAGCTGCTTCACGTCTACAATTTTTTGAAATAAGTCTAAATCGCTAACCCAATCAAAAACTAAATAAATTCCTATATCGCTTTCATAGACTCTATGCAATTTTGCCACATTTGGATGATTTATAGTCTTCAATATATTGATTTCATTTATCAGTGCTTTATCAAATTTACTGGATTTAATAAATTTTATAGTGTATTTTGTGTGAGAATTTATGTCTTCTGCTAAAAACAGCGACCCAATATTTCCTTTGCCTATTTCTTTAAGAAAATGAAAATCTTCTTCAATATTTGGCATTATTGAAATATAGGATAAAAATTCAAGCCATTCTGTGAATTTTTCTTTGGATTCAGCATAAAAATCCTTATAGCAGTCAAAATAGCCAATTCTAAAGCCATATAAATGATAGTTTCCGATTAATTTCCTGACTGGTTTCCATATCAATAGGGCTCTTTTTGATAAGCTGCTGATATTTGATTTATTTTTGATTATATACTGACTGGTTAGCTGAAAGTTATGTTCTTTTAGCACTCCTGAGCTGGATTGCTCATAAAGAATACCACTATATAATATGCCATTGGCAATTGAAGGACATAATGACCAAAATTTATGCATTTCACTTCGACATTCCATATCAGATTCTCTAAACATTTTTTTTATTGAAATATTTCTAGCATTAAAGATGTGCTGATTTTACTGTTCTTTTGAATCTAGTTATAAAATTTCTAATTATTTCTCAAAATTCTAAATTACTGAACAAAAATCGCCAAATTTATATTAATCAATCCATTTTTAAGAGAATTAGCAATTTCCATGAACTCATCTAAATGCTTTGTAATTAAATTAAACAGTTAAAGTCTTCTTTATTTTCAAGCCAACTTTTGTCATTACTTTTCTTAGTCAATAAATATGACAAAGGAGATAAATTGATTTGATAATTATTATCAGTATTTCCTTCATCAAATAACGCATTACTTAGAGCATGTTTAGCAAGAGGCCTGAAAGACGGATCCTTATTTGTGAGTATTTGAATCATATTAATTGTTAACATTTTAATATTGATTCAACACTTTTCGTTGAATTGAATATTACAGTTGAGATTTTTAAGGTAAATTTCGTTTACGCTTTTCCCATAAAATGGACTTCTGCCAGCAATAAGGGCGAAAAACACGATTCCAGTGCTGAAAACGTCGACATTGAAGCTGTATTTCATTCCTCAAAGGATCTCAGGAGCTACGTAACCTAATGATCCACATTTTCCTTCTAGATAGTCTTCACATTCACTGGCGAGTCCAAAGTCTGCGAGCTTGAAATCGCTATTGTCACTAGGGCTTGTTAAAAGGATGTTTTCTGGCTTGATGTCCTTGTGTACAATATTAAGAGATTTCATATAATCGACTACCTTTAGTAGTTTTTGAATAAATCTAATTGCAGCTTCTTCAGAATATTTTTTGCATTCTGCAAGTCTTTTTCTGAGATCTCCACCTTGGGCATACTCCAACACCAAATAAATCTTATCACAGTCTTCATACACCTTAAATAGCTTAAGAATATTGGGGTGATCGAGCTTTCTCATGACATCTATTTCATTCAGTAAATGCTTAATGCCATTTTTTCTGTTTCACAAGTCAGTTTTATTAAAGCACTTGATAGCGAATTCGTGAGCACTTGAATTTTCAACCCCTAAATACACTCTTGCAAATGACCCTTTTCCGATTTCTCTGACCATAGAAAAATCTTTTTCTATGTTATCAATTATTCCTACAAAACTCAGTTTAGTGATCCAGATGTTTAGTTCTTCTTCACTATTTACGTAAAATATCCTATAGTTGTCGTTGTGGCCAAGTTTGAACCCATACTTAGGGTTTTTCCTGTTGTCCCTGAAGGATGTAACCCTTTTCCATTTCAGGATCGTCATTCCTTCGACAATAATTGAGTCTTTATTTAGCTTAAGTAAATAATAGTCACTTAACAGGTAATAATTCATTACAGGGCCGATCTCAGTTATCTCTGTTAGATAGCCTTCACAAATTATTGGTGAACAAACTTGGTTGGAAGATATTCAAAAATTTTTGCCATTGTGAATTGTGGTATCTGCCTCTGAAAATATGGACTGCATTTTATTAAATACTCAAATAAAAATAAATTAAATGCCAAGGTATATAAAGATTTAAATTCACATAATTTGAATATGCATTAAAATTAAGATATTGGAGAATTTATCAAATAATAAATGAATAAATGATTAGCAGTTAAGGCCACATAAATACCAAATTTTTAGATATTTATTTAAGCTAAGAATTTGGATTTTATAATATATGATTAGGCAAGCCAAGCCAAGTTTTTCTTATTGTCTTTTAATATTCTTAATTTACTTCTTTTCTTGTTTTATTTTTGATATTTATTAATTGTAACCCATTATAAAATTGCTTTCATAAGGTATTTTTTAAAATAACAATTAATTTAATTCAAATTCTTACTTTTAGTATTTCTTTAGGAGACGCTAAAATATTAAAGATGAAGACATAAATTCTTTGCTAATACCTACAGATTTAGAATTTTCGAGAATTGCTAAAATCAAATAAATATGGCGATCTAAATTTGAGAAAGGATCAGAAGTCGTTTCTATTTATCTTTAGATCAGAAAATTTAAATGATTTACTTTCTGCTGGAATACATTTTCAAATAGACTTATTGAGATAAAAGCATCAGATTATCTTACAAGTTAAGAGAAATATTTTTGATTGGCACATTTTATGCATATTCTAAAGTAAAATTTAAAAAAACTTAGAGAAAATGTCAAGCAAAAAGATCAATGATCTCTTAATCCCTTTCACTTATTTTGGGGTCGATTTTATATAATTATGATTTTATATTCCATATAATAGTAATTGCATTTCACAAACAAAAGCGTGAAGCATTCTGAAAGATGGTTTAGCCTATATGGTCGTCTATAGTTATTAATGTATTATTTAAACAATTTTCTGAAACATGGACTCTAAATCTAATGGCAAATTTTATTGTTTTGGAAATTTTTTACTATGAGAAAAGTTGACGAAAGAATTTATTATTGCAAAATTTAAAGAAAAGTAGCTACTAATTGCAACATTATTTTTTAAGGCATAATTTCACATACAGATTTATATATTGCCTCAAATTTAATTAAAATTATTAAAAAGAATTTTATTTTATTCAATTTTATTTAATTGAGCTAAAAATTTTTGAAAAAGCTTTTATTCTACCCATGAAATTTTTGCAGGATCGAGCAATGCACGAGAAGTCCCATATCTTTTAGTTTTCCTCTCTCCAGGACTCTCCACCTCCAATTTTTCTACCAAAAGTGTCTCATTAGCAGGAATCATTGTTTTGCATCTGATTGCGACTGTTTCGCCTTCCCACATTAACAAATTATTTTGTATTTCTTTAATACAATTTTGATCTATTTGCTCAGAGGCCAAATAATTTGACAAGACTTCATATAGTGGTTGCACAATATTTTTAATAAACCCAATCTGGGATTTTGGAATATCTGTATTATTTCTATCGCAATACATTGATATTGGTAGCTTTTTTGCCTTTTCAATATCCCCTTGGTTAAAAAATTCTTCAATAACTAAAAAGCTTCACTTTTTATGCAAGTCTTGAGATTTCGCTGAATGCCCTATATCTGCGCTTTTAACAATAAGTTTGAGAGCGTCGATTTTTTGGTCAACATTTTCTAATTTTTTTAAATGTCCGCTTACATTTTTTGCTTTAAATGATGTAAGAAAATCCCAATGCTTAGACATATCAGTACCCAAGACCATCTCTATAATTAACTTTCGTACAGTTGTATATTCTTCTGGTAATAAATTTTGGAAAATATCTGCATCCAAAGCTTTCATGATAATAAAAATTGAAGAGCTATGCATCATTTCCAAGACGGAAATATCATTATATTCTATTGCAAGAGTATCGCGATTATTGATGAGAAAACGATTTGTAAGTCCAGGATGGCCAATATCATGCCCAAGAACAGCTACAATTACAGCTAAAAGGTCTATATCAGCTAAAAGCTCTGATAGAGCTGATTTCTTAATAAAATACATCACAGAGGCAAGCACATCGGCTCCATGTGTTGAGTTGTGATAAGGGTTCTCATTGTATTGAGATTCCATTCTATCGAAAAAATTTGAAATTATATGATTGTTTACACTAAGAAGTTCATCTAGCATGTATTTATCTATGCAGTATTTTCCAATAGTTGCTAAAGGTTTTCCATTTGAACAATCTTTTAAGAAAAACATATCAAAGTTTCAATTATGCCCAAATTGCCTCAGCAGACCATTTAGTTCTTGAAAATTATAATTTTTTGTTGTTAATTTGAACTTTTCAGTATCTCTATTTTTGATTTTTGTCTTAGACGTTTTGACTTCTTTGGCCGCAGTTTCAATCATTGTTTGCTTTACAAATAATTTATCTTCTTCAGTCATATTTCTTGTAATTACATCGATATTAGGAGAATAGATATTTGATTTTGATTTTAAAACTTGAAGTACTCTTTTAATGCGTTCTGCAATCAATGACGCTTGGCCTTCAATTTCAGTAGGATTATGCTTCAAAGACTTTGCCAGTGTCAAGCATTCACACAAAAATTCAGTAATTCCTTCAATTTCTGTTTGTGGCTCTGATCTTGCAGATTCAGCAACTTTATCGCCTCATATCTGTTTGTTGTAAAATCTGTGGCGTAATGTAAGTTCTTTGGAGTAAAATCTTCAAGTTTCAAATGAAATTCTTAATACAAAAATTCCAAACTCAAATAGTGTGACAGTAAGCTTTTGATCTGACAAAAGATGAAGTATAATATAAGTTGATGCTAAGATAACGTTATCCCTAAAATAGGTAAAAAAGCTGAAATGTGTTATAAATTGTGATATTGTTAAAAGAACTAAGAGTCCTGGAAGACATGAGAAATATGTCTCAGACTTCTCGTCAAGCATCCACACTTGAATTGGGCCATTATTCAGTATCAAAACAGCTCCTATCATTATATAAGATAATGACAAAAATTGAATTCTCAAAATTCTTAAAATATTCGTAAAAAACCCAAGCCAATAAATCAAAGAATTAATTATCATTTGGCCAACAATCAATGAAACTTGCCAAGCAAAGCTGCTTGATGAAGAATCATCCATTGTAAAAGAAACTATATAAATCAGCAGATAAGTAAAGCATAAAGAATAATAGCTTCATAAGTAATCATACAATTTTTTCCCTAAGTTTTCAGACACTTTATAAATGTGCTTCTCTTGGCTTATCATGAGGCATTGAAACGATTTTTCTAGATCGTTAGAAATAAACTTTAAAAAGCTTCTGAAACCTCTTTTTTTGGGTATTTCCAAGCCCTTGACTTCGATAGTTGTTAAAACTGTTGGGTTATGATCATTAGTTTCATAGGGATTTAAGTTTTCCATTGTAATATATTTTATAAAAAAAGAGTAAAAATCAGTATGCTCATTATTGGGATATTTTTAATTAAATCTATCAATCTTAAACTATAATACAAAACTTGCTTTTACACTCACTTGATTTTTACTTCAATCAAGATACTCTGGGCCTAGGCATAAGATTTTCTCATAAATCAAATATTATTCTAAGAATAATTTGAAAATCTTTGAAGACTTGCTCTTTGTAATTTTTTAAATTCACATAAAATAATATGAGGATTTCAAAGTGGCAGGCAAGTCACCATTTATATCAAAATTGCTAATTAGTTTTAGATATTTAGAGCTCAATAGAAAATTCAATAATTAAATGCTTATTTAGCATCATTGACAAAGAAGCTAAAAATAAATCCTTTGAATTTTTTATCAGCTCATTTTCAATAAATATTTCTTATAGTTCTTTATGGATGTAATTTATGTAATTTTTTAGTTATCTCTTATATATATAAACCTTTCTATCAAAATAGCAGTTTAATCTAGAAATAATTTTGAATTACTTGTTTTTTAAAAAATAATCTCAATTTTTAAATTCGCTTATTTGAATGCTTTTATTGGCATCTTTAATAATTTAGTAAGGAAGCTCTTAGTCTATACAAATAAAATGATTAAAATATGTTATTATGATGATATTAGCTTCTACTAATCTTAAAGGGTTCTCATGAAGAAAGAAGGCCCAGAACAAAAGTGCATGAAATTTGCAATTTATTAATGTTAAATTTCTTTATTCTTGACTAATCAATTTTTATTAAAATTTCAAAAATAACGAATATTGAGATTAATAATAATCACTTATGGTAATTTTTTAATTGAGAATGATGATAAATTTTAAAATCTGATTTACTAATATTAAATAAAAAAACGATAAATCTCTGGATTAATTTCAATAATTTCAAGCTTGAAGACAAATTTTAATTATTTCATATTTTTTATATTTATTAAAGTTAACAAATTATTTTTAAGCCCAATTATTAATTCAGTGAAATTTCATCTTTCTTTTATTTATTAAAATGGAGAAATAGATTGTGAATTTTATAAATAAATTAACAAATAAATTAGTTTATTTTTAAATTGTATTTTTTGCTGAATTTGAATAGATTATAGAGATTTTGCTTAATAAATGCAAGATAAGGGCTAATTTTATATTTCATACCCTTTTTAAATTTAAATTATCTGCGATTGTATTAATACGATAAGCTTAAAAGTTTAAAATTTCATTATCTTTTTCGTCAAAAATTCTAAAATGATTAATAGTATTTAAAAAACTTCTTTTCAAATCAATATCAAAACTCTATATTTAAAGCTTATGTATTAGCATAAATTCATGAAATCTGCTAAGATCAATCTATGCCAATCTCTTAAAATTGTATTTTAAAAATCTGATTATTTCGTTTTTAATTATGAAAAGTTATCATTATTATTAATTCAAAAAGACTTTGAAATTCAATAAAGTGATAATTAGCATGAAATCGATTTTTCTCGAAAATGATTGTGATGAAAGAAATTCTAAAAATTTCTGACACAAAAGCACTCAGATTAATCATAGAATTATTTTTGAAAGCTTTGTATGAGAACTCATTGATAACTCTCGACTTATGCCAATTACTCTTGCACTCACAGAAGAAAATATTTTAAAATATCAAAAGGGCAAGAGCATTAAACAAGCAAGCATAAAATGAAAATTAATCGAAGCCTTCGTAGAGGAAAATTCAACTGGGTTGAATCATATATTTCGGATAGGTCAAGGATCCTGTTGCAGGGATTTTTATGTTGATTCTTCTGATTTACTTGATCAGTGGCTCAGACATCTTTCTTTGATCGGTATAATGACAGATGTTGCCAATGATTTTCATTTTAAAAAAGAGATAGGCCAAGGAGCCTATGGACAAGTTTATTTAGCAGAAGACAGAGAAACCAAAGTAAAATATGCTATCAAAATATGCCCAAAAAATCGTGGAAGCACTCCACAAAGCAGTATTAGTAATCTAGTTAACGAAATAAGTATGATGAGAAATCTCAATCATCCTAACATCATTAAGCTTCACAAAGTATATGAATCAGAAACTTGTGTATATCTTATACAAGAATACATTAGCGGCGGCACTTTATTGAATCGGATAAATAAAATTAACCGATATTCAGAAAAAAAGGCTGCTGAAATAATAGTAAAACTTTTAAATGCTGTAGATTATTTGCATTCCTTGGGAATTGTGCATAGAGACATCAAGCTTGAAAATATCCTTATGATATCAGAAAACAACGATATAGATTTTAAATTAGCAGATTTTGGTTATGCGTGTGAAAATAATTACAAATTAACCAAAAAATGTGGAACACCTGGATATACTGCTCCAGAGATTTTTAACCAAAATTTCTATGATAATAGAGCTGATATTTTTAGCATAGGAATAGTCCTTTATGGACTATTAACTGGAAATCCTGCATTTCCAGGACGAACTGTAGCTGAAAAAATAAAAAATAATCGAGAAGGAAAAATTTCATTCGAAGGAAAATATTGCCAAGCTATTTCGAAAGGAGCCATTGATATGGTCACAAAATTAACAAAAAATAACCCTCAAGAGAGATTAACAGTAAAAGAAGCCCTGGATCATCCATGGCTTAAAATGAATTTAAAAAATTTCAGAAGAGTGAAAGAAAGATCAAAAAAGGTTTATTTCTTCAAATCGAAGACTGTTTCTGATACAAATGGGTTGTTTGAAATAGAAAAACCAGATGCGAAAAAAATATTATCAAACAATGACCTGATTACTATTGTTGAACAATTGTAAAAAAGACAATTTCAATTAATATTAAAAATTTAAAGTGTTCAAACCCTGTAGTCACAGTGAGTATAAATATGTGTAAAAGCCATTTTATATAAAATATGCATAATATAGGGTTGAATTTTGGCGATTCTTATGCGCATTAGAAGTTCAATATTTAAGATGTCAGATATGTCAACTTTTCAATGTAAAATTTCTATGATCTTATAATAATTTTATTTAATTATGATCAAATTAAAAAACCATGCAAAGATTGCATCCACAACTATGCCCTCGGTCTTCAAACTGTAATGTATTGTTTTTAGATTCTTCATTACTCTCGGTGTTATATTTAATCATTCGGCTATTCATAATTTTAACATTTTCATCTATTTTCTTATCTTCTTTCTGTGGTAAATAATCAGAGTCATCCAATTCATCTCCACTTATATCGTCATTTACAATATTGAAATTTATATCTTTCATGTTTAATTGTTGTTTTATTTGCTGAATTACCAATTTGTCTCCTTCTGGAGATTTAGCTGGTGTAGCTATATCAATTTTCATTAAATTCATGCCATCACTGTGCTCTTCCTCTTCAGTCACCATAATATCAAACGGATTTGAATCTTGTCCTATAGACTCTCTGTATTCAATAAGAGAGCTTCGAAAATTTAAATCGTTTGGAGGATGTATACTTGAGCTTTCACTTAAAGTCAAAGAAGCCGTCGTAAACTTCGGAAAACGCTCTGCCAAAGAATTATTAAATCCTGAGGCGGAATCGCTTATTCTGTAAGTCAAGTTGCTTGGGTCTTCAGAAAATGAATAATCTAAAGAAGCTGTTTTATGATAGCTTTGTTCTGAATTTTTGTCTTCAATTCCTGTTGAACTGGCTTCAGCTTTTGGAGATTTTTGAATTGAAAATTCATTTTGAGGTTCACTTGGAAGAGAATCGACTTCTTTTCGCTCGGATTCTTCTGAAATTAAATCTACGTTGAGTTCAAGCTTGCCAGCGTTTCCTCTTGCATGATGAAAATACTTAATAGTTTTGGTATCGGAATTATATGTAGGATTGGGATTTGTTTGAATTTCACTCATTAAATTGGCTTTAATTTAAAGATAAAATTGAGATTAAGATATATGAGGTAAACATTCAAGAATTATTGGCAAATATGCTATTTAGATATTTTGACATCGAAAATTAGCATGATTTCTATATTATTTGCTGAAAGTCTTAAGTTTTAAATATTTTATTTGAAGTAGTATAGTTCCCTTAATTCAAGCTTAAAATTTAGCATGTATTAAATATGGTTTGCTAATTATTCTAATTTTGTGAGAATTGAATTTCTTGTTGCATTTCAAAAGAACGCTTATATAAAAGACTTATTTTTTGAAAAAAGGTAAGGAAAATCCAAATCTAAGTAATTTTTTACCAGAATCCCAGAAAAACTCAATCTTGTGATTGATAATTATTGAATCTATTAATATCAATAATTTTCCATAAGTTTGAGCTATGCGCAATCATTAGTCTCAACAGATTAATTTAATAACTTTATTTAAGCTATAGACATTTATAAATATCAAATAGAATATTTATTTTAGATGCTTTCTTGCAAATATCACCAATGTAAAATACGCAATAACTCTAATTGCTATAACAAAAGCTAAAAGACATATAATATCTTCCCAAAGAGAATCATGAAATCCAAGCATCCCAAGAGGATCGCATTCAAAATCTCCACAATCCATATCAAAATCAGTATATTGATTTATTGTAATAGATTTATACGCCCAAGCAAAAGGAGACAAATACTGCATCCATCTAAAAGCTACATTTATTCTATCCAAATTTCCATATACTCCTCCAAATAACAAAAAAATGCAAGGCAAAAGTGGTGCAAGTGCTTGTGCCAATAATTCTTTTTCCATACACGCTCCTACAAAATACCCTATTCCTGACCCAGAAAGAGTTATCATACAAATCAAGGAATAAAATATAAAAAATTTTCCAGTTGTCAAATTAAGTCCTAAAGCAAAATAAAGGATTAAAGAATATACCATAGGCCCAAACAACTGCATGGGAAGCTCTGATACATTTTTTGCTAAAAAATAAATCAAGCTGCCATATAGTCCTTGACTATATTCTTTTATAAAAATTGGTCTTTCTGCAGGAAAACTCAATGAATAAGACATTGCTGAAGTAAATAAAAGATTCATCAAAATAATAGAAAAAACTCCATTAATATTCTGAATTGAGGCATAGTCATTCCCTAAATCATGAAATAGCAAATCAAGCAAAGTTCCATTGAAGATAATCATGACCATTCTGACTTTGGTAAGAATTGTATTTCTGTTTGCATTTAAAAATGAACGCTTATAGAGAAGACCCATTTTTGAAAAAATTGAAAGGCTTCCAATTTTTTTGTACTCTATAGGGGCTGATATGCAGTCAATTTCTGCTGTTTTTTTATGTATTTTTTTATATTCAGAGACTAAATAAGAAATTTTTTCTGATTCCTCAGGAGTCATTTCGTACCTATTAACAACATGAAGAAGCCTCATATAAAAGTCAGCAGGGTTTATATTATCTGGACATCCATAGCCTAGTTTCGAAAAATATTTTCGCGATTTGCGTGCTTCTCCTTGGTAAATTGTGAGACCTTCACTAAGCAAAATCAACCTATCAAATTTATTGAAAACATTTGTACTTGGTTGATGAATTGTCGATATAATAGTTCTCCCTAATTTTGCCTGATTTATCAACAAATCAATTAAAATTTCTGCAGTAAAACTGTCCAACCCTGAAGTTGGCTCATCCAAAATTACTACAGAAGGCTCAGAAATCATCTCGATTCCAATAGACGCTCTTTTGCGCTCTCCTCCAGAAATTCCTTTTTTCATGACATTTCCTATAATATTGTCACAAACTCTATCAAGTTTTAAGTCTTTTATCATTTTTTCCACTTTTTCGCTTATTTGAGAACTGGATCCTTGACATCTTAATTTTGCTGAAAAAGTGAAGGCTTCTCTGATAGAAAGAGTAGGTAATAAAATGTCTTCTTGGGTAATATAAGCCATCACTTTGTTAAAATTGATAGAGTTTATGTTGATTCCATTTGCTTTTATAGTTCCTTTTATTTGAGAATTTTTCGAAGAATTTAGTCTTCCTGCTATGATATTAAGTAGAGTTGTCTTTCCAGCCCCTGAGGAGCCCATAATTGCTAAAAATTCTCCTGGATTTGCATATCCTGAGACTCCTTTTAAGATTTCTATTGGTTTGTGATCAATAGTCGTTTCATAATGAATGTCGTCTCATATTAGTTGAATTTTTGTACTAGCTTCATCGGTGCTTGTGGTTACAAAATAAGAAGAATTGTCTTGTTTAAGAGAGCTTGGAGTATCTAAATCTAAGTTTTCTAGCATATCAGAAGAACTTAATCGATCACTTTGAATTTTTTCCATCTTGTGATCGATAATTATGAACTACTAGCATTAAAACACTCAGTGAGATTAAGCTAAGGGCTATTATTTCATTATATTTTTATAAAATCAATTTATAAATATTACATCGAATATATTAAATTACATTTTATTTTAGATGCTTTCTCGCAAATACCACTAAAGAAATATACGCAATAATTCGAATTGTTAAAACAAAAGCTAAAAGACATATAATATCTTCCCAGAGCGGATCACGAAATCCAAGCATCCCAAGAGGATCACATTCAAAATTTCCACAATCCATGTCAAAATCTGTATACTGATTTATTGTTATAGACTTATATGCCCATCCAAACGGAGATAAGTACTGCATCCATCTAAAAGCTATATTTATTCTATCCAAATTTCCGAAAACTCCTCCAAAAATTAGAAAAATACAAGGCAAAAGTGGTGCAAATGCTTGTGCTAATAATTCTTCTTCTACACAAGCTCCTATAAAATATCCTATTCCTGATCCGGAAAGCGTTGTCATACAAATTATGGAATAAAATACAAAAAATTTGCCAGCAGCTAAATTCAGTCCTAAAGCAAAATAAACTATTAAAGCATATACCATAGGTCCAAGCAACTGCATGGGTAGCTCTGACACATTTTTTGCTAAAAAATATATTAAGCTACCATATAGCCCTTGGCTATATTCTTTTACAAAAATCGGCCTTTCAGCTGGAAAGCTCAAAGAATAAGACATTGCTGAGCTAAACAAAAGATTCATTATAATAGTAGAAAAAACTCCAGTAGTGTTCTGAATCGAGC
>CATKHM010000788.1:0-13860 GCA_949751825.1 Blepharisma undulans | reverse complement strand
ATCAAGAGAGAGTTTATTTGTGGATACAAAGAAACTCTGTTTATGAAAGTGAAGCAAATAATCCATTTAAATGAAATGCAATAGGCAATCTGGATTTTGGAGTCCGTGAGTATCCTTATGATATAACTTTTAGTAATTTTGAAGGGAATATTTATGCAAGTTTTCTTATAAGACCACAAATGTCTTGCTATAAGCTCAATAAAGAAAGAAAAGAAATGGAATTAATTGATCAAAGGAGAGTCAATGATTAGTTTTTAATAATTATGAAAACAGTTATTAGTTCTTTTAAATATGCTTTTATTGTAATTGTGATGATGATGATGATGATGATAAAGGCTTGATCAGTCTATTTTAAATTATCATAATTATTATTTGTGTTCTGCTTGTTATTTTTATTTTTATTTTATCATGTTCCAGGTTAATCATAAGGATAGCTATATGATTTTTTTGCCAAGAGCTAACAAATATCTTTGAAATTGCACAAAGAAGCAAATATATGCAAAGAAGCCTTGAAAGGTTTAAAAATCAAAAAAAATAAAAAATTAAATTAATTAAAATTAAGCAGCATTGAATTCAGCTAAGCTATGAATTGTTTATTAAAAATTGAAAGCATTGTATTCATGGGAATAAATTATTCTAATACTTGAAATGATGTGATTGGCGTGATGCTATGAGAACAAAAGTTATACATGGATTATGAAAAGCAAACTTGATTCTATTTTTCAAGGATATTACGTACCCTGGGCCTCTTATGATTTTGGTGGTGCATGAAAGAAATTTCAAATTCAAGGAAGCTATTTGAGACTCCTAAAATATATTTTCATATAATGGATATCCTGTGTTTTTAAATGTAACAGCAAAGCTGATGAAAGCCCTATAGATTATTTATTCAATTTTATAATTTTTCTAAATATTCTTCTCAAATAATTTTTTGAATTGCAAGATTATTATAACTGCTATATTTATTAAAAGATTTTATAATTTTTTGATTTTGTTATCATTAAGCCTCTTCACATGTAATTTCAAAAAATATCGCATAATAAAAAATGGAAGCAATGTACCAGAAAACAGCAAATATTCAGCATCAGAATGTTCTAAATGAAGCTTATCCTTCGTTTAAAGATTTTGTCTATGGATTTTCTCTTGCCCTACATACAAAAATCACTCTTGATTTTGAAAACAAAAACAGCACTCATTCTACAACTAATGAAAAATTTTTCAATAGAAGCCATCAGATGAGGCATTTGAATTCAGATTTAAAAGATATTCCATCAGTCAATCAAATTTTTTCATTTACATTGAACTTGTATCAGCCTGCAGGCGTGGGTGAAGAATGCTTGATGCTGACTCTGATATACATGCTTAAGGCCTTGAAGATGTCAAAAATAAAAATATTTGCTGAGAATTGGCAAATAATGTTGATTGCTGCAACGTTTGCTTAACTAAGAGTTTGCGACACACCTCGTCATCTTTCAGTTGGGCTTAGTCTCGATGAAATTCTTGAGCTTGATGAAGAATTTTCTCGCCTAATTGAGTTCAAATATGAGGCCGATTTATCCTCATTTGAAAAATGCATTGATATTTTAGACTACAAGGGTGAAGGAGAGCCAAATAAAAAGTGAACATTGAACATGAAAAAAGTCAGCAAAATCATCAGGAGGTTAAAATCTTTTTATGAAGAGGAAGATGAAGATGAATTTAGAATTATAAAGAGTGAGAGAATGTATCATATTGACATTGATAAACTTGATAATTAATACAAAATTTTGTTATTAACTGGTTGATAAGCTTATTATTAACTTTTGGGCTTTTGATAAATTTGCTATAAAGTGAACAGATTACTTAATTATCTTGAAAATTCAAATTTTTATTACGCTATATCGAAAAATTAAACATATAGCAATAAATTATCTTTTTTAGGTAAAATTTTTCACAGGAATTATCAAATCTAATTTTATTTCTGAACAAACAATTAATAGATAATAAGAAATTCCAGAAAGGATAACCAAAGTTTAATTCTCTTAAATTTTGAAAAGCCATTTTTTGTTTAACATATTGAGATTAATTAAGATAGGACTTCCAGAAAATCTGGAATTTTTTTTTTTATCTTTTTAATTATATCCAATACCCAAAACTGCTTTAAATCACATTCTAAAACAAACTTCAGATATTGAGTATCAATTTATATTGAATAAAAGTTTTTTTACGAATGAGAAACTAATATTGAATTTTGTTTCAAAGCTTCCTTAAAACAAATCAAACTCATCGTTTGCTGAAAGATTCACCCAAATGCCCTTAATTTCTGCTTTATGCAAAAACTATCGAAAATCTTTTATCAAAATACTGAACCATTTTCAAATAAATTAATCTTTTGCAATAAGCAATCATAAAATTTGAATAAAGATTAAAACTAAGAAAGTTGATTCTTTTATTTGCATCATTTAATAAGTCTTAAGAAGCTTAAGACATGAAAAGAAAGAAATGAAAAGTAAAAATCATTCAATTTATATTAACCAAATATCTGCCATGCAATCTTATATATTTTATATCGATTTATAGTGTTATTTAGGTGAATAAAATTTATTATTTTGTTATAAATACTTCCATATAAAATATGCTTTATATAAAGCACTATTGAGTTATGTCAAACTTCTGAGGTGTAATCGTCGAGCAAAGCGTTTTTGAATTTTCCCCGAAAGTGAACGCAAATCTGAACAAAGTTGAAGTATCTTTGGTTTTTTTCCTAAAAAGCAGACTTGGGTATCTCTTTCTCTGAACAGCCAATCCTACTGCTGCAATTAAAATCCACCCAGCTAAAATTAATGGTAAATAAGGAAAGTTTCTATTTCCATCAATTATACATACAGTTGCCAAAATCGCTATCCAAGCGATTCCAATAAAGCTTAACTGTTGCCACCAATTAAATCTTTTATAATTATATGCCTTAAATTTCCATATAAATCCTGTATAAAAAATAATCAAAAAAGTAAAAACACACCCATGAGCAATTTCACTGCTTCTTTTCAATGTTTTTTCCAATACTACCAATATCACTTGTATAACTGTTTTCGACATAAGGTATAACGGAGATGATTTTACATGCAAATTAGACTGTAATTCTTGCCAGAGAGGTCTGCAATATACCGCCAAAGGTTGATAGCAAAATATTGCAAGAATAGAAAACAAAACATAAATAATGTGAGTGTCTTTTCAACAGAATTGGTAGCAGTCTTTTGCAAGAAAACTGTCAGTGAAGCTATTACCGATTGATTCATCACATACAAAAACATCTAAAAGAATTGATAGAAAAGGAATAAAACATAAATTTCCTAATATTGGCATTAGCTTATCAGCTAAAAATCCTGATATTCTACAAAAAGAAATATACTCATATTTTTCGTCAAGCCGAAATAGAACTATAAGACAAAGAAACAGCCAAAAACAAGACAAACCAATAACTGTGTCTGCAAGCCACCAAAATTTCCCGTTTTCAAGTGTAAAAAAGGTTCCAAAATCTAAAGTAAGAAGAGCTCCTATTTTTGAAATAAAAGAATTCAAATCCTTAACATCAGGCCCTATCGCAACAAGCTGGAAAAATTCAATACAAATACTTGCCCCCACAATAAAATCCTCTACAGATATCTCATGTCTTGTTTTAAGCTCATCAACCTTTATATTCCATCACTTTTTCCAAATAACAAAAGTAATTATAATTGTGATAGCCGCAATAGCAAAACATACTCCAAAAACCAATTCTCTCCCCTTATCAAAAGTTTGCCTTAATTTATCGTCAAATGGACAATTAGTTCTGACTATTCTAAAATCTGTTGGCTTATTTGTAGTCCCATCGGCGTATATAAGTGGATGAATTATAGTTAAAAATTCTGAGCTTAAAGGTTTGATATATCCTACGATATACCCTGTAATGCCTGTATTAGGGGAATATGTGCTTGCTTGAATAGAAAGACTGCTTGGATACCGATCATTGCTATTTTTTTGAATATAAACTAAGCCAGTACATCCTGTAAATTTGATATCTCTTATGGATTTTTGGACAACAGATGGAAGAGTATAGTCAAGTCCACGGTTAATTGCCCAATCCAAAGCAGAACCAATTAAATAGGCAGCATCGTAATAAGGACATGCAAATGTCCCTGGCTGAGTGTTATTATAGGTTTTATAAAGTTCGTTATAAATTTCTACACCTTTGCTTCCTATAAAAGTTGACTGAGCCTGGCCCATTGAGGGGATTCCAATTTCTAATCTTTTATAAAGAAATTCATCGTTGATTCCGATTGAATTTATTAGATCTAGATATCCAGAATAGAAGAAAATATCTCCTCTTCTTATTCCTAAATCGTAAAACATCTCTATTACATAGTTACATAAAGGAGCATTAAAAACTATAAATACCAATCTAACATTTGAGTCGATAATTTCTTGGAAAACGTGGGTTCAATTTTTGATTTGTTCTCGGGTCAGAGTAGATGGTATCGCTTTATTTATATTAATGATGTTTAGGTTTTGCTTAGCAGCAGCTGCTGAGAAAATCGAATAAAAAGTAATTCCTATACTATCATTTTGATATAATACTGCCAAACTATTTCACCCTATAGCTTTCAATAATGACGGTATTTGAGGATATAATCCATACATAGATAAATTGACTCTTGAATAATAAGGATAGTTCGTAGAATTTCCAAGTGATACATCAGCATTTGTAGCACTGACAAGAGGTATTGTCACGTTTAATTTTTTAAAAGTAGCCATTTCTCCTTTAGCCATACTCGAACTTAAACTTCCGATATGGGCCAAACCTAGCTTAGAAACATCTTTACTATAGCAAGATAAGCAAAATGCAGGATTATATATATTTACTCCACAATCAAAATCGTTAAGTTTCATTTGGAAGTTTTGTAAGATTTCTTTTCCGGAATTCATGTGATTTACTGCTAAAGTAATTGCTCTTGTATTTATAGGCACCAATAATACTGGATTTCCACCTGGATCAGTGGATCCAGTGCTTGCACTGAAATATAGCACTTTTTTCTGAGATATTGGTATTTGTGTAGAATTCCCTGGAAATAAAATAGGAAAATTTAAGATTAATTTTCCGTTTTTAATTGACCCAACTATGTTTCTCTGATATTTCTGAATATTTATTAATGAAAATTCAGACACGCAATAGTTATTTATACATTTTTCTTCAAGAGTTGTTTTAAGACTGAGTGAATTTGATATATTGTTAGTAAGATAAATCATTTCTGAAATTGTTGCAATTAAATAATTTTCTTCAGAATCTACTAATTCTCTACCTTTATCTACAATTGCAAGAGCGCCTTCAATACTGGAACCATAAAAAGCTTCTTCTATAAGTAAAATGCCTGTTCCTTTATCGATAAGCTTCGAAGCAGCTAAACTTCCTTGAAGTTCAATAGAAAGTTCTTTGTCCATAAATAAATAAAATAAATTTGACCCTAATTTCATGATTTCTCTTCCTACTAAATCCTGAAAAAAAGTTTCTGAGCCTACTGAAAACAATTTTATTTGTGAGGAATATTCTGAATTAATTTTGGAAAAGTCTGAGTGTTTTTCTATGCTAGCCAAAGCAATTCCATCAGTTCAATTAAAAAAATCCAATGTAGTAACTATTGCTTTGTTTAGGTCTTCTTTGGAGCTTGAAAGCAAAAAAGTTCATTTGCTTTGATAAGGCAAGCTGTCAGATACTAAAAAATGAATCAGAAAATTAATTTCACAAACTTTTGCAATTTCGATGTGAGAATTTAATTGATTTGTAATATCAAAAACTCCGATTAGATTTGGATGATTTGCAATTTCGTCTTCGAAATCAGTAACATTACAAAAAAATATTTCACTTGAAGTTTGTCTAATGGACTCCATAAAAGTGAATAAATTGCTTTCCTGGATTTTTGTGAAGCTTGAATGTACTATTAAAATATCAGAGGAGCTTAATGGTACGCAAATAATCATTAAGTAAAGACATGTTAGAGCAAGGTTGCGAATACTGATAATAAGTCTGTACATATTTTTTTAATAAAAAGATGAAAAGTAATATAATTTTTATATTCATCTAGGATAATAATTTTCAAAACACAAGCAATAGTTACTCAATCTATTTGCTTAACGCTTTTTATTGTATTTAACTGCTACAGGTTTTTTTAAATTTTCTCTTATTTTAAAGCGAACTTGGCAAAACTTAAATATATTCAAGAGATGATTAGGTTTTTGTGTGCCTGAAAATAAGTCTTAAATGAAAGATATTATAAGCATGCTAAAATCGCTAATAAAACCATATAATTACAAACTTGAAATTAAACTATTCGAATAATTGATATTTTTGAATTTATTTAAGTCATTTTTATGTTTAAGGAAAGTTAACAGAAAACATTATTCTACTACTATATCAATGCTCGACCTTTTAAAATGAGAAAGATGCACTATAATTTTAGCAGCTTTGAATAGAAATCAAAGTAAAGTCGATTAACTTCAGAATGGCCTATATCATTATTTTATTATAATCTTAATACTACATTTCATAGTTTTCTAAATTTTATCTTTAGATATTATTGCTTATAGAATCAAATTTAGCATGACGGAAAATTGCTAAAATAAGCTTCTATATCATAATTTCTGTTGTTGATAAGCAGGCAATTCAAGTCTACATTTAGCATTATCAACAATAGGAAGCAAGCTATTCATTGCTCGAGATTTGCTGTGTTTTGCAATTACAAATTTAGAGGCCAGTCCCACTCAATAAGTTTGGATCTTCTTGCAATATAATCTGTGAATTTTGCTAACTCTTTTTCGTTAAATGATTTGACTGCTTCTCAGAAGTTTTCAATATCAGGATCTGATCGTTTCTACTCAGAAAGCTTGGGCTGAAGCAACCTCTGATTATATCATTAACGTTACAATTGCAACTTTTTAAAAAATGGATTAAAATTCTATAGGTAAAAACAATGTGCATTATTTTTGAAATGCAATTTCTTCCAACTTATATTCTTCATTGCATACAAAAATCAAAAAATCTTTTTCAATTATAATATAATATTATTATTTTTTTAAAATCGTGAATTCTTGATTATTATCCTTATTAACTCTTACTTACATCAGCAAATGATTATACCTGAATTTTAGCTTAAAAGTAATATATACGGCGTATTTTAATTAATTTCATTTATTTATATATTTTTCAAATCTTCAGATTGAATTTTTACAATTTGAAAATTTTTATAACTATTATTTATTATGAAACTTCATCATACCTGGATATTTCCTTTTCATCAAGTTCATTCACCTGTAATAATCAAAAATCACTTTATAAAAAATGGAACCGAACTGCCAAAAAACCGAAAATATTCAGCCTGAGAACGCTCCAAATGAGGTTTATCCTTCATTTAAAGACATTGCATATGGGTTTTCACTTGCCTTGCACACAAAAATCACTATTGATTTTGAAGCCAAAGACAGCGCCCATTCTTCGATCAATGAAAAGTTTTTCAATGGAAATCATCTAATGAGGTATTTGAATTCAGATTTAAAAGATCTTCCATCAATCAATGAAATTTTTTCATTTACGATGAATCTGTATCAAACAACAGGGCTGAGTGAAGAATGCTTGATGCTGACATTGATATACATGCTTAAGGCGTTAGAGATATCAAAAGTAAAGCTTTTTGCTGACAATTGGCAAATAATGGTAATTGCTGCAACTTTAGCTTCTCTGAGGGTTTGTGATACGCCCAGTTATGTTTCAGCTGGACTAAGCCTTGATGAAACAATTGAATTGGATGAAGAATTTTCTCGGCTAATTGAGTTTAAATATGAAGCTGATCTACTCTCATTTGAAAAATGCATTTACATTTTGGACTTTAATGGGGAAGAAGTGCCAAATGGAAAGTGAAAATTGAACTTAAAAAAAGTCAGTAAAATCATAAGGAGGATAAAATCTTTCTATGGAAAGGAAGAAGAAGGTGAAAATAGAATTATAAAGAGCGAGAGAATGTCCCACATTGATATTGATAAGCTTGAGCTTGATAATTAAACCAAATTTTTTATTATAAGCTGTTATAAGTCATTATTATATTTTGTTTTCTTTAGAAAGTCAACAAGTGAATAGATTGTTTATTTATTTTAAAAATTTAGTACTATTGAGTTTTTATCCAAAAATACCCAGAGTCAATAAATTCTCAAGTTTTTCAATAAATTTGCAAAAATAATTCATAGAGTCGCCAAATTTAACTTTTCACAAGCAAATCAAAGCAAACAACTTAATGTATGAAAAAATCTCACAATGGACAACGAAAATTGATTGCCTAAAATTTTTGAAAAGCCATTTATATATTTCATAGTAAAATTGACTAAGCGAAGATTTCCAGAAAATCTGGAATTTTCTTTTTAATATTTTTTAAAAACAAACTCAAATATTGAACACAATATTATTTTTTATTATTAATAAAAATTTTTGTGCATGAGTAATCAATACCAAAAATCTTAATTTTGCTTTATGAAAAATCACTAAAAATCTTAAATAAAAATAGGCTAAATTTTCAGAAAATAAAACTCTTTTACAATAGAATCAAATAGCTCAGTTTTTAAACATATTTTGCTATAATTTACCAAATTCTGCTCTGTCATTTAATTTGCATCATTCAATTAGTCTTGAGAAAAATGATCATTAAAAAAATTTAAATAATGAATAGAAACTATAACAATATGTCGGTGAGCTGGTGCAATTATTTTATGAGAGGTTTTGATGCAGACTATATGTTTATCTTGCAATTTGGAAGTTAATCTCTCTTGACTGAGTTTTAGGAGCTTTTTAAATAATAGAGAATTTTAAAGAAAATGGAATAAATATAAAAATATATTAGCCTTCTTTTATAGTTTAAATATGTATCAATTTGCCTGAGAGAGCCTTGCTGATATTAGCCTTGAAAAAAGTCTTTAATTTGGCAAAAGTTGGAAAATAAGGGATAAGAAGCTGCACTTGATAATCATCGTAAGAGCTAGACTCAGTTCAAATTGGATTTTACCTCAAGATAAGGATCTTGAAATCTAGAAAGATAGGTAAGTAAAATCTGTAGGTTATTCTCAGATCTGTTCCAGTGCAAAACCAGACATAACACTATGGGCTGAAATACTTTTCTTTGCTAATAAGAAGCCAAGGTATAGCACAGAAAAATATATAATCTGACGAACTTAAAGAACTCTTCCAAAATCCCTACCAATGCAGCACTGAATAGGAAAGCTTTATAAATATCTAAAACATTTTCGCCATCTTCAGAGTAGCAAAAGCAGAACTACAATATATTTCTTATATTATAAGGAGATCTTTCATGTCCAATATTTTTAGGTCAGGGGTACTCACTGCGGCGGCAGACAGATATGACATCACTTTGATTACTATTGAAGAGGGTAATGTGCTGGAGATACTCACCAAATCATACTGATAATTCAAGAATCTTTAGATCCAAGCTCTAATTAGTTTTTATTTTCTTTAATTCATCAGAAAAATATATTCATTAATATTATAAGCTTATGGATCAATCAAAATGATGTTCACTCTCTTTTACTTTTGATCAATATGATTTTTTGAATAAATAGAAAAGAATTCATTTCTAAGGCTTGATTCTATAAATTATTTGCTCAAATAATGATTTTCAATCAATGATTGAAGTACACAAAAATCTACCAAGGTTGTATCATATATTCTGAAAATTTATAACTTTTACTATTGTTACACTGTGCTATTTTTGAATTATAAATACTTTATTAAGATAATTATAAATTTTTATGATTATTTATATTTTTCAAGCTGTCAATTCTTTAGATCTCTTTTATGTCTCATAAATATTTTATCCAGCAAGTTTGTGCAATTATCATCATAGTATATTATAATAAAAAAATGCCCGGAATCATTCTCAGATACAAAAGACCTCTTCTCGAGAATGTTCTAATCACCAAAAGTGAAGCTTATCCATCATTGGATGACTTCGTATATAAATTTTCACTTTCTCTACACTCAAAGATAATTACTGATCTTGAGTCAAAAGATGCCACACATTCTTCAGTAAATGAAAAATTTTTCAATAGAAATCATCTGATAAGATATTTAAATTCAGAACTAAAAGATGCTCCATCAATTGATGAAATTTTTTCTTTCACATTAAACCTATACAATTCAGCAGGTCTGGACGAAGAATGCTTGATGCTGACCTTAATATACATCATGAGAGCTTTGAAAATCTCAGAAATCAAACTATTTGCAGACAATTGGCGAAAAATTGTCTTTGCTGCAACTTTAACATCTCTGAGATTTTGTGAAATACCTCTTCACTGTTTTACTGGGGTAAGTTTTGACGAAATTATTGAATTGGATGAAGAGTTTTCTAAGCTTATTGAGTCAAAATATTACGTCGATTTAGCTTGCTTTGAAAAATGCCTTGATATTTTGACTTTTTCATGTGAAGAGGTGTCAAAAAAGAAATGAAAATTAAATTTGGAAAAAATCAACAAAATTGTAAAAAAATCAAGAATTTTTGATGAAGAGGACGAGGAGTGTGAGCTTGATGTCAAAAAGAGCAAGAGGATGCTATTTATTGACCTAGGTCAATACGAGCTTCATAATTAAGCTTATATTTAGTATTACTGATTAGTAGTATGGACATTTTTTAATTTTTACACACATAATCAATGTGCTGAATATGTTAAAAATTTGATTATGAACAGAATGCTGTTTTTAAAATTTGTTTCCAAGTATTTTTTATATTCAATCCATAAAAGGACTGAATTTCAGCTTTTTAAAGCTTTATTTGGCAATTTTAACAATTTTTAGTCATATAATGAGAATAATTTATGAATAATCAAGTGAGACAGATAATTATGAATTTTATTGCTCTATTTATGATAAAGCAGCTTAAAGCAAATATTACCAATGTTAAATTAGTCTTTAAACCTATTTTAGAAAATTTAGAATATTCTCTTTTACGCTTATTAAAGAGGGATTTTGAGTCTAAAATTATTTAAGCATATTTTATTTCTAATGATAAAAGAAAAATTTCTCAAATAAAAACTATCACAATTCAACCTTATAATAAGAGCTATTTGTGTCTTATCTGAATTAATTCTACATTAACACTTCTTAGCTATTTGATAAGCAACATTTGCATCTTCAATAGAAACTATCTATTTCTTCATTTTTTCGCTTATATTAATTGTTCATATATCCTGCGTGCTTGACACACAAATACTAAAATCTATGTGCCTTTAAACTTGATCAAAAGTTTAGCTCTTAATAACTAAAATTTTAAGAAAAATTTTGGCAGAGTAATGAGGGTAAAAAGTAACTTCATATAAATTTATTAGATTAAATGCTTTACTGGACATTAAGTGGAATATATTCTCTTTTAAATTTGTTTTTCTTCGATTAGAATAAATATACATTTTTATAGAAAGTAAATTCTATTAAAATATCATATCATGCCTTGAATATTAATTTAGGTTTATAAGGAGTTGTTTATAAGATAAGATATCTACCAAATTTTGAAAATAACTTGACTTTGAGAAATATCAGAAAAGGGTTTCTTATATTAAATACATAGTTTTATTGAATCCTTCAGTTTGAGTTGGAAAACCAGTCAATTTTGGATATTTTTGATGTAGGCCTAGAATACCCTAATTATTAATCACATCATTTGAATTACTATTGGATTTAAAAAATCTCTATGTTTCTGATAATCCATATCATATAATTTTAAGTGGATAAATTTATTTTTAAAATAATCAACCAATAAAATTATTAATTATATAAATAAGACCTCTAAATATTTCAGATATTTTGCAAAATTTTCTTTATGATTTTAAATTTATAATTTTAGTTGACTTAGTAGTACTTTTTTATTGTATGCGCATTTTTTAATAATTTTGTCTTATAACTTCACAATAAAAAATGGAAAGAATCGGCTATCAAAAATCTAAAAATCAGTCTACAAGCATTCCAAATTCAAGTGAAATTAATCACCAATTAGAAGATTTAACAGTTGGGTTTTCAATCGTTTTGCATGCAAAAATTCTTGAAGATCTAGAACTAAAAGAGTGCACTCATTCTTCAACAAATGAAACTTTTTTCAATAGAACTCATCTGATGGACTATTTAAAAGCAGATTTAAAAGATGTCCCATCACCTAGTGGAATATTTTCGTTTACTTTTAACTTATATCATCAAAAGAGCCTCAGTGAAGAGTGCTTAATACTGACTTTAATGTACATACTGAAAGTTTCAAAAAATTCAGAAATCAAAATATTTGCAAACAATTGGCAAATAATTGTAATTGCTGCCACTTTAACTTCACAGAAGGTTTGTGATGATTTTAGTCGCTGTAGGAAAATTTGAAAACTTGTTCGCTGGGCTAAGTTTTGATGAAATTTTTGAACTGGACAGTGAATTTTCTTTATTAATGAAGTCGAAATACGAGGTCGATTTATCATTTTTTGAAAGATCCTTTGAGTTATTAATTTGTGCTTTGGAAGAAAAGTCAAAAAAAAAGTGAAAGTTGAATTTGGATAAAGTCAACAAAATAATAAGGAGATCGAAAACTTTTGATGAAGTGGAAGATGAGGGTGAATGTAGAATTATTAAAAGCGAGAGAATTTATAATATTGATATTGATTAGTTGGAGTGATAATTAATTTATCGTTTTTTATAACAGATTAGTTAAAAATTTTATATTTATATGACAGATTTTGAAGAACAGGCAGATATTTTTATCTTCTGATATTGAGTGCTTGTCAAATTTTCGTTATAAAATCTAATAGCATTTTAAGACTTTTTTTTTTAATTTCGAAACGTATTCAATAGATACATTCTTTGAAAGAAATTTTTGCTTTATAAATAAAATTCATATCAGCATATTATAGATGATGCTATATATAATTTCTATTCCAAAATTCTCTTTTAATAGATAAATGGTTTTGCATTTTCTATCAAAACTCGAACTTCTTTTAATTATACCGATTATCTGTATTAGTTGCAGAAGAAAATCTGTATAATTTAGAGCCATTTTTAACTCTTAATGATGACTACACATCATTAAGGAAACCAAGCTTTACTTATCATATATTCATAATTCTATAACACATATGCATTAGTAATTATAAGCTTATGAAATTAATTTCAGGAAATTTACAAGATATTATATTTGTGCAGCCCAATCAATTTTGCTGCTTTTAGAGTTTGACTTATTGAAAGAGATAAGCTCATGATCATACCCTACTTTCAATAAATTATAGAGCATAAAATCTGCTCAAATATATCACTCATATAAAATCTTTATTACCAATCCTTTACTTTTTAAATAGAATGGTTTTATCAATACAAGCTGCTGAAATTTATTGCTATATTTATTTTTCAAACCTTTATTGCTATAAATCTCTTTCGCTTGATTTTTTTCCTCACATTTATACAATATTATTATAGAATAGTTCATAATAAAATATGGCAGGAATCATGATTAACAACAAAACGAGTCATTTCGAGAGTGTTCTAAAACCCAAAAGTGAAGTTTATCCATCATTAGAAGACTTTGTATATCGTTTTTCACTAGCCTTGCATTCAAAAATCATTTTTGATCTTCAATCAAAAGATGTTGCTCATTCTTCAACAAATGAAAAATTTTTCAATAGAAATCATCTGATGAGGTATTTAAATTCGAAAATAAAAGATGCTCCATCAGCTCATGAAATTTTTTCATTCACATTGAACCTATATAATTCAGCAGGTTTAGACGAAGAATGCTTGATGCTAACTCTTATATATATCATGAGAGCTTTGAAGATATC
>CATKHM010000787.1:0-13893 GCA_949751825.1 Blepharisma undulans | reverse complement strand
AATTTAATGCATCATTTTATTCTTTGGTTTCTCAAGACACCCAAGAAATGTGGTATGCTGACAAAAGGCAGCAATTTCTTATCGATCAAGGGTATTCATATAAAGTCATGAATATTGCAAATGAAGTACTTGCTGATCCTACGTTAAAATTTTCTAATAAAAATGAACAAAAATCACTATTGGAAAGGCTTTTGCAAGCAAAAGATATAGATGATGAAGCAAATGAAGACCCAGATGATATAACCCCTGAGACGATTTCAAGGAAAACGGGAGATTTGTCGAGGCTTTCTGGGCAATCGGCGAGTTATGCACTGCAGAAAAAGTCTATGCAGAGACATAAGATGTTTAGAATGAGATATAGGAAATTTAAAGCAGGAAGTTAAAAATAATTAATTATGGGTCGATAAAGTGGATATAGACCATAAGGCCGATGAAAAAGACTTCGGAGTAGATTACGAGGTCACTTCAGGTGAATCGGACTAAGCGAGGGAGGAGTTTTGGAAAGGATTTGTTGGTGTGATGGTAGATAGAGGTAAGAAGAGTGCTGGACTATGTAGGGATTACTGCTGGGGCAGTCTTTTTGACGATATCGCTGTTTGGTGGCTTTGTGGAGAGATGCCGAATCGCAGTTCTTAACATTAAATTTATTAATTAAAAATAAAGGGTTTTTCCTTTGTGATCTTTTAATTGGAATAGATGAGACTCATTATAAGAAAAATAGATTGATATTATGATAATTTATGATTTATATATGATTATTTTTATTAGCTTGACTTCTATTTTTATTGTTACTTATCAAATTTCTACTGCACAAATCTGCAGTTCAAATTGACTTCTATCTCCCTTTTGAAGCAAACATACTCAACTGAAAGAGCAATAAGTATATGAATGATAATTTATACAATTGGATTAAGTATTATAAATCTAAAAATTTCTTTCTTATCTTAATCTATATCATTTTTGTATAAATCTTATATTTATCTTTTTACATATTATAATTATAATTGCTTTATTTTACTTAATTATTAAAGGGGCACATGTTTAAGCTGAAACTACTCAAATGTCACGACTTCAAAATTATAATCTCCTCAATTTCTACCTTATCAGATCAAGTCTTTATAGAAGTTTCACCACAATCCTTCAAAATCATTACAGCAAATACTTCTACTCAAGTTCTTTCTATCACTTCCCTTAAGTCATCATTTTTTTCTTTGTATAAATGCAATTTTTCGTTTCAAATCGCAATACCCTTAAAAAGCTTATCTAAATGGTTTTCTCATGCACGCAAAAGTGACTCAATAACTCTTAAGTATGCAGAATCAAGTGATCTTTTAGTTTTGCAATTAACAACAATAACAAAAGAAAACTGTCCAAGAAAAAGATCTCCACATACGATAAATGTTATGCCATATTTACTTCCCCGAAGCTTCAGTATATCTCAAGATATTTATCAAAAAATTATTACAACATCTCATGGAAAAGACTTTTATGGTACTTTTTTGTTTCCTGAGCCAGTAAAAATGATTGTTGGGCCTGATAATTTTAGTTTTGGGAATAAGAAGAGACATTATTTTCATAAAGAAATCAACACATTGCATTGCCCAGAACCGAGAAACTGCCTTTGGACCTTTCAAGACACACTTGAGATTGTTATACCATCTGAATACTTTTCGAAATTTTGAGAAATAATTGCATGGCTAAAGTATAAATTTTCAATTGGAGTCGATGCAGGGTATCCACTGATGCTGAAACTAGAAATTAACCATGGAGAAATTTTATGATATGCTAAGTAGTACCAAAGCGCTGATTGATGAATAAAGCCAAATGAATTAGATTAAATATTTTAGTGGCAATAGGTATTTGGCTTTATAAAAACTGACTATGATCTATATAAACTCACTATAAAATTATAGATACTTTAATTTATTATCTTTCGTAAATCTTCTATCAATTGTTGGACATTTAATTTACTTAATGGCAAACACACTAGTTTGAGTAATACGATCGAATAGAGTAAAAATGAGACTTTTGCATGACTGTATTATTCATCCTAATAATATCTATTAAAGAATCACATATATAAACTTCATGCTTATAAAACAATCTTAATCTTTTCAAGCTTACAGAATCAAAAATAACCTGCAAAAACATTTAAATGCATTTATTTATTATTTAAAAAAAAAATCAATATTTGTTTCTATATATATGTGCATAATAGCAATGAACTATTATGTTTTGATCTTTTCTTGGCTTAAAACAATTAAATTTACATTATTTTCCTTAAATTAGAAATCCATGTATAAATAATTTTTGGGAACTTTCCAACAAATATAAAGCTATAGAAATCGTAAAAATCTGGTTTTCTATCATAAATCCTATACAAACACTTAATCAATATTTATTTCAAAAAGTCCAATTTGCCTCCAATTTCTTAATTTTCCCTCCATTTCTTAAATTCCCTATACACCCTTTTACGATTTCATATTTACGCACTTTACCTTTTTTATGAAGACCCGCTCAATGTCGAATTTGCCACACACACCCTCCCCCAGCTCTTCTCCTCACACCCACAAAGAAAATTTTAATATCCCAGGAATATCCGAATCTCTTTTTCCCAAAAATAATAAAAAATCCGATCAAATCAATGATTTTTCCCTTGAAGACTCAGAATATAATTCCAATAAAAACAGAAAACGCAAAACACAAGAACAATTAAAGATTCTTAAAGAAACCTTTTATTCGAATGCTGTTTGGACAAAAGAAATTGTATCAGAATTAGCAAGAAAAACGGGATTAAGCGAAAATCAAGTTTATAAATGGAGCTGAGATTATAAGAAAAAGTTCAAACAAGAAGGGGCATGAAATGATGTGAAAATGCTTGTTTGCCAAGAATTATTGGCACCGTCAAGACTTGAATGCGAATTATATGCATTGCAGAGAAGGTATAAATCTGCATTGAATGATTTGCAGCAAAAGTATTGAAATTATTATAGAAATTAAACACATGCTTATAATAATCAAAAAGCTTTAAGTTAAGCTGTATTTGTATTTTAAATGAAATATTATTAATCAAAATGGTTTTATTTTGAATAAAGTAAATGTTAACTAGCATTTGCCTGCATTAGAAAATGCATGAATGATATCTCCGGATCTAATTCCATATTCAGCAAGTGTTTTTTCATTTTTGGGACGTATCCCTCCAAAAAGTATATTTACATTAATTGCACCTCTACTAATTTTCTCTGCATAAACCTCTCTGAGATGCCATATAGTATCTTCAGAATTTATTCTAATTTCAACGTTTTCTCCTGCAGGATTTCTTAAAATAACTGTTATTAAAATCCCTCCTCTGAGCCTTAAAACCAAATGTAGAGTTGATTCTTTCTGAATGTTGTAATCTGCCAGAGTTCTACCATCTTCCAATTGTTTTCCTGCAAAAATTAACCTTTGCTGGTCTGGAGGAATTCCTTCCTTGTCTTGGATTTTAGCTTTTACGTTATCAATGGTATCTGAAGACTCCACATCAAGGGTTATAGTTTTTCCTGTAAGGGTTTTGACAAATATTTGCATAATTTTTATATTATATCATGTTGATTTTTAAGCAAAATTAAATATAAGCATTATAAGCGAATAATTACTGGCATTATGGCTTGGAGCTAATCTCATAATTAGCAAGAATTTTTTTAATTCAAGTTGTTTTTCTTCAAAAATCATCCTTGCTGATAAGGAGCATAAACCTGGTCTTGATAAACATGTTTGAGACGCTTAACAGTGTCTTCACAGTTTATGCTCAGTTCCTTCTTGTTTCAGTTATACTTCTTAAATAACTGTTATTAAAATACCTAAGTGAAAATTAAATTTATAAATGGAGCTGAGATTATAAGAAAAAGATTAAATAATAAGAGGCATGAAATGATGTGAAAATGCTTGTTTGCAAGAATTATTGGCACCGCCAAGACTTGAATGCGGATTATATGCATTACAGAAAAGGTATAAACCTGCATTGAATGGTTTGCAGCAAGAGTATTGAAATTATTATAGAAATTAAACACATGCTCATATTAATTAAAAAGCTTTAAATTAAATTCTATTTTAAAATCGATTTAAATAATAAATGTTATATTATGTTATTAATTAAATTTATTGAAATTCATCAACAGCAATATATTTTGAAGCAGAATTTTAATTTGAACAAAATTATTTTTAGCATCTTAAGCGAGTGATTACATGTAAAATTGCTCCAGCACCAATATTATACTCTCCAAGTGTTTTTTCATCTTCAAGTTGATTTCCTTCAAAAACTATCCTTTGCTGATCTGGAGGAACTCCAGCCTGTTCTTGATAAATTTCTTTAAGACGCTCAACAGTATCCAGAGAGTTCACGCACAGTTCTGTATCTGTTCCAGCTAAGCTTTTTAAAATAACTGTCATCACAACACCTCCTCTAAGCCGTAAAACCAAATGGAGAGTTGATTCTTTCTGAATGTTGTAGTCTGCCAAAGTTCTGCCATCTTCCAATTGTTTTCCTGCAAAAATTAGCCTTTGCTGATCTGGAGGAATTCCTTCCTTGTCTTGGATTTTAGCTTTTACGTTGTCAATGGTATCTGAAGACTCTACATCAAGAGTTATAGTTTTTCCTGTGAGGGTTTTGACAAATATTTGCATAATTATAATCAGACATTTTAATCAGAATCAAGCAGAGCGTTTCTTTATATTTTTGCTTGTTTAGCCTATTTATATTTTATAGTCTATATGAAATTTATTTTTGAAATAATTAATTTTCTTTTATAATCTTATTGATAATTTAACTTGCTATAACTTAATGCGTTTTAGAATAATTTCATTCAATGCTAAACAGTGTGAAAAAAGCTTCAGAGCGTTCAATTCCTATCTAAATAAAATCTCTTATAATATTCTCTATATTTCCTCCTCTAAGTCGCACAAGTAGATGAAGTGTAGACCATTTTGCAATATTATAATCGCTTATCATTCTTCACTCGTCACTTAATTCTTTTCCTGCAAAAATTAACCTCTGATCATCTGGAGGAATTCCTTCCTTGTCTTGAAGTTTAGCCTTGATGAAATCAACAGTGTCACGAGACTCCACATCAAGAGTTATGGTCTTTCCTGTGAGAGTTTTTACATATATTTGCATAATTGTAAGCAAAAATGTTCAATCAGAATAAAATAGACTGGTTATTTATAATTTTTGTTATTTTATAGAGATGATTACCATAAGCATGTCATATCTGCAATTAGGCTGTGAAAATTGTTCTGATAAAATTTAATACATCCATATCATAATCTGAGCTTGCGATATGATTGTATTCATTATTTTTATACATTTTAATAATTGTTTTAAAAGAGTCTTCGAAGCCTTCAAAAAGCTAGTGTTGACTTATACACAATATTGTAAGCTTCAATAATCTTTCAATCTACTGCAAAAAAAGTCGATCTTTACCTGAATGAATATCTACTTTGTATTAAATTTAAATTTTTATGAATAAAATATATCAGAAGTTTATCTCTTAGCTGATCCACAGAAGAACTAACATATTCTTTATAAACCTGCTTGAGATTATCACAGAATTTTCAGAATTTATGCTCGGTTCAGTGCTTGTTCGAGCTATATTTCTTAAAATAACTGTTATTAAAATAGCCCCTAATAAAAATGTCGACTTCAGCGCTTAATAACTTGGTGAGATATATAAGCATTCATAAATGAGAATGGGTAGAAAAAACCTTAACTCCGATCGGGTATCTGGATCTTACAGGGAACGAAGGTGCAGCTTTCTTAGTTGCTGTTGAAGAAAATAATTTCCCTCTTTTTCGGAGATTAGTAGACTATCATGAAGCCTTTATGGAAGATTATGAATATGAGGATTTATATCAGGAATCAAGAGAACGTCTAATAAAAATATTAAGGACTTGTTATCCAGCTTGTGAAAGAATAAACAAAATTATCAAAGAATATATACCTGACATTGATGAATCAAGTGATAGTGAACACGATTCAGAAGAAATTGATAACAATTAAAAGATGAGATTTATGATTTTAAAGATTTAGTGTAAATATTTAAATTTTATTATGAAGTTTGATTTGATAAGAAAATCTCTATTTCTTTATAATTCAAAGATAATTTTAAGCTAATTGAGATATAAAAATTTACAAATAAGGAAAGCTAATGAATTTGGCAATAAAATGCTAACTAAAATATATTAATTAATCTTTTAGTCTTTTTTTTGCATTAATATTTAATAGTGTCACTCACTATAGCATCATTTTGATTTCTTCATCTAAATCGCCGAACTACATGCAGTGTAGATCCTTTAGAAATGTTATAATCTTGCATCATCGCTCAATCATTATTTAGCTCTTTTCCATAAAAAATTAGTATCTGGCTGTCTATAGGAATTCCTTCTTTTGCTTGAATTTTAGCTTTGATGAAATCTATAGTATCGCATCATTCCACATCAAGACTTATGGTTTTACCTGTGAGGGTTTTTACAAATATCAACATTATAAATTAACCACAATAAAATAGACAAATTATTTATAATTTTTTTGCTGTTTGATTTTCAATATACTTTTATTTTATAAATGGGTCTATAGATACCAAATTTTATTTATATTTAAAGTAATTTAGATCCTATTGCAATCCAAATGATATGCAATATATTAGGCTAATTATTTAGCAGCATTTTGATACTTAAATGTGTTTTTATCTTCAAATTGTAAAATCCCCAATAATAAAGAACTTTTTGCTTAGCTATTGATAAAGTTCTATAATAAATCCCAATTACCTATGATTCTACAATTTGGATTATTTCTTGGAGATGCACATGATCGGATTGAAAGCCACTAAAAAGTTTATTAAGACGATGAGAAAGCATCTCTTTGATTTTGACGAGGATAATCCCATTCCATTATTATTAGGATTCCTTCTAGTTAAAACAATTAATTTTTAATAATATTTTATTTTACTTAGCAGCCTTTTAATCGAAGAACCATATGCATTATTGCACCTGCACTAACTTCATATTCTTCAAGAGTCTTTTCATCCTCAAGCTGCTTTCCTGCATAAATAATCCTTTGCTGATCTACAGGGACATAAGCCAATTCTTGATAAATTTCTTTAAGACGCTCAACAGTGTCATTTGAGTTTATGCTTATCTCAGTATCATTTCCTGATAAGTCTCTTATAATGATTGTCATTAAAGTACCTCCTCTAAGCCTTAAAATTAAATGCAGAGTGGCTTCTTTTCCAATATTGTATCTTGCAATAGTTTTCCAATCTTCTAATTCTTTTCCTGCAAAAATTAGCCTCTGATCATCTGGAGGGATTCCTTCCTTTTCTTGAATTTTAGCCTTTATGAAATCAATGGTATCTGAAGGTTCTATATCAAGAGTGATGGTCTTTCCTGTAAGAGTTTTTACAAATATTTGCATAATTATAGTAAGACATATTTTAGTCAGAATAGAACAGAATTATCTTATAAATAATGATTTAAATAATCAAAGAATTCTCTTTTAACTCTCTGAATTTATCATCAATTGCATCATCTCTTGATTTTGGCTGGCTAATGACTTTGCTTTTTCCCTCTTTTTTTTCTAGGATTTCTTTTTTAAGTTTTCTATTTTTCAGTTTAATCAGATAATTATATTTAAGATTTTCAATTCAGTTTTATACTCTTGGATCTGGCTTTTAAGTTAAACTTTTTCTGCCGATAACTTTATTGTTTTCTCATTTCCAAAGCTTTTGTTATTTCATTGCATTTTTTAGTTAAAATCTCATCTATTTGTGCTTGTTTTTCAATGATTTCATTTTTTAATTAATAATTCATTCAGTCTTCTTGATTTTTCCACTTTCTTGTATTTTCTGATCAGTAAACTTTAAATGATTTACAGTTAAAGTATTGAAATTATCAGAAAAATTAAGACACAATGTTATTTTAATCAAAAACTTAAATTAATTGCATTTTGTATTTAAAGTAAATATTAACTCAAATATTTAAATTTCCAAATAAAATTAAATACTAGCATCTAGCTCTATTAATAATTACGTGCATCATTTCTCTTGACCTAACTCCATATTCAGCAAGTGTTTTTTCATTTTTAAGCTCTTGCCCTGCAAACATAATTTTAACCATTGCTACCGCAGTGCCACACTGCTCTTCATAAATCTCTTTGAGACGTCTGATAGTATCTTCAGGGTTTATTCTAATTTCAGCGCTATCACCAGTTGGATTTCTTAAAATAACTGTTATTAAAATCCCTCCTCTGAGTCGTAGAATCAAATGCAGAGTTGATTCTTTTTGAATGCTGTAGTCTGCCAAAGACTTGCTATCCCCTAATTGTTTTCCAGCAAAAATTAGTCTTTGCTCGTCTGGACGAATTCCTTCCTTGTCTTGGATTTTAGCCTTTATGTAATCAATTGTATCTGAAGACTCCGCATCAAGGGTTATGGTTTGTCCTGTTAGTGTTTTAACAAATATTTGCATATTATAATCACCATTTCAATCAGAATAAAATAGAGTTATTTTTTGAATTAATAAGGAGCAATATATTTTAGAAGGAATTTTATATTATAGTTAAAATCATTTTTATTTTTAAATTGGATATTTAGCATCTTAAACGAGCAATTGCATATATTATTGCCCCGAATAACTCCATATTCATCAATTCTTTTTGATTTCAAGCTGTTTTCGTTTATAAATTATCTCTAATTCAGTTATGCTTATAAAATCACTGTTTTTAAATAAATCGTAAAACAAGTGAAGAAAAGATTCTTTCGGATTTTGTTGTCTGCTAAAATTATATTTTTTAAATTAATTTTAGATTTCTTCTATGCTAAATTTACCCATATTAATGGAATTAAATTATTAGCAACCTCTTAAGCGAAGAAGTATCTCAATTATTGCACCAGCACCAATTTTATACGACTCAAGAGTTTTTTCATCCTCAAGCTGCGTACCTTCATAAATAACCCTTTGTTGACCTGGAGGGATACCAGAATGTTCTTCATAAATTTCTTTAAGATGCTCAACAGTATCATTTGAGTTTATGCTTATCTCAGTTTCATTTTCATTAAAATCTCTTACAATAATTGTCATTAAAGCACCTCCCTTAAGCCTTAAAATTAAATCCAGAGTGGCTTCTTTATCAATATTGTATCTTGCAATAGATTTTCAATCTTCTAATTCTTTTCCTCCAAAAACCAGCCTCTGGTCATCTGGAGGAATTCCTTCCTTTTCTTGAATTTTAGCTTTTATGAAATCAATGGTATCTGAAGGCTCTGTGTCAAGAGTGATGGTCTTCCCTGTAAGAGTTTTCACAAATATTTGCATAATTATTACTTATCTATTATAAAAGAATAATAAGAATTTTAAAAGATAAAATATTAATTAAATAATTAAATATTGTTCCTAAGATTCTCAAACAATCATTTGGTTGCTTATCGTTAATTATTGCATTTTTTAAATTGGTTATAATACATATATAAATGCTCAAGCGTATATTCTATAATCTTTCAATACTAATTTTATCAAACTGCCAGTTAACATGAATTACAATCTGGCCCTCTTTCTATATCTTGAATCTTTCCTTTGATATTGAAAATAGAATCATTGATTTCTGCTTCTATAAATATAGCTCTGCCAATGAAATTTTATAAATAGTTTAAGTGAGGTCTCTATAATTTTTCCAGGGTGATTGTGTTTGTAAATTTAATTAGCAGATTTTTAAGCAAAAAAATGCATCATTAAGTATCCTTCTATTGCTCTAAAAATATTTTTATCTGCTTCACTGGAAAATATTGAAAAATTTCTATCAGATACTTACAAAACAATCAGAGTTTTACTTATTTTATGAGAATATCATTGAATAGCCTCCTCTCAAACGCATACATAAATGAAGTGTTGATCCTGTTGCAACATTATACTCATACAGCATTCTTCAATCATCACTTAATTCTCTTCCTGCAAAAATTAATCGCTGATCATCTGGAGGAATTCCTTCCTTATCTTGAATCATAGCTTTCAAGAAATCAACAGTGAAATAAGCATCCACCTCAAAGCATAGGCATTTCCCTGTGAGTGTTTTGACATATATTTCCATATTATAAGTCAACATATTTAGTTTCGCTTAGAATTCTTCTGCCTTGAATTTATTATGAAATTAATGCTATCTGAAGCATTTTTAACATTTTGTGGAGGTTTTTCAACAAACCACCCATATTATAACAAGATATTTTCAGTCAGAAAAGAGCAGAATTATTTATAAATAAAAGAATCTTTTGGATTTTTTCTTTAAATATTACATCTTCTATAATTTATTATTAGACATATAAATTTTTCAGTGTATATTCCGTAATCTGCTAATGTGGAATTATTATCAAGCTGCCACTCTTCATAGATCAAAACCTGATGCTCTGGAGGAATGCCTTCTACCTTTTCAATCTTTTCTTTGACCTTGAAAATAGAATCACTAGGCTCTGCTTCAAGATATAGAATCCTTTCAGTCAAAGTTCTTACAAATAATCTCATTTTATTTAAGTATGGTAAAAATGCCAGCTAAATACTTGAAATTTCTCGCTTATCAGCTATAATAAATATAAATTTCTCACTAATAAAAGAGATATAAAATAGGGTTTTCAATAATTTTCGCGAAATAGTCTGGAGAAAATCAGAACATCGTAAGAGGAATCATCAATGAGAATATAGCACAGCTATTAATATAAATGACTTAAATAAAGTTTTCAAAATAATTGTTAATTGAATATTTGAAGTTTTGAGCATAATCTCATCACTAAATATTATTATTCGAAATAATAGGTCAAACAATTTTTCCTTATCAGCAAACTAATTAATTAGATATTAGCATCCTCTCAAATTAATTATGAGACTTATTGCTGCTTCAGTATATATTCCATAGTCTGCTAATGTGAAATCATTATCAAGCATCCTGCCAGCATAAACCAGCATCTGCTGCTCTGGAGGAATGCCTTCTAATTCTTGGATCTTTTCTTTGACGTTTAAAGGAGAATCACTGGGTTCTGCATCAACAACTATCGTCCTTCCCGTAAGAGTGCTAACCGATAGTTTCATTACTTATTAAATTATATAAAATGTCGGCCATGATCAGAAATCAAGATATTTATCATTTTTAATCTTAATAAATAGAAATTCAATTTTTAAAATAAATCTTATTGAACTAGCTTTCAATCCATCATGCTAATGGTTAATGCATATTTTACAATAGTTTATATTATTATTTTTAGACTGAAGATTAGATTGCAAGATGCTCCCAGCGATAATGAGTCAAATTCTTATATAAATACCAATGCTAGATAAGATTTAATAATATACATATAATAAATATATAAAAATTTGATTTCTAATGCTTAGCATAATCTTTGAAAATAATTATTCTTTCCACTTTTTTTCAATATTAAAACCTTCAATTACTGGTTTCCGATTTCCACAATATCCAAATACTATGCAATCTTTACCCACAATTCCTCTTCTCATATTAACGAAATCTCCACATTCCTCATTAAATTTACTAAATTCATATTGAAAGCTCTCTAAATTATCAATTTCATGTATATTACATAGATAATGGCCAGCATTTTTTGTCAATTTTTCAAGTTTCCAGCCAAATATTTTTTCTTCAATTTGCAAACCAGCCTCATTTTTATTGGAATTTTTTGAATCCTGATTGTTGGGAGATTCATAAATCAATTTTTCTAATAAATTGGTGCACTTATACCAGCTCAATATATGAGTAAACTCGTGAAGAAATACTGCTAGGATTGCACCTTTTCTCAGTTTTGAATTATCGGATTTTGAGAAATTTGAAATAAATATCAGCTCGTTACAAGTGGTTTTACCAAGCATACCTTTAGGAAATTTGATAAGATATGTATTATTCAAAGCTTTTGCAATCAGATTTTCATATTCTATATTAGTTAAGCAAATGCTCTTAACAACATCATCATAGCATTCTTTGATAACTGGAATTTTGGTAAATTCTCTTATTATCTGCTTTATATCGTCTCCAAGAGGAATAATTCCTATTTCTGCAGATGATTTTTCAAACGTAGAAAAATAAAATTCAGTTTCTAATTGAGTTACATTTTCTAAATTCTCCACAACTCTGCAAAAAAAATCACTAACCAAAGCTTGTAAAATCGAGTTTTTTGATGCCAAATTTGCTCATAATTTATGGCAACTGTGTTTAAATAGAGTATCAAAAAAAGGGTTTATTGATTGCAATATTAAATCAATGTCTCTATGCGATAACTTAAGTATTTTTTTAAACATTTTAGGCAGTCGCACAATAAAGCACTTAAATAATTCAGTTCAGATATAATCATTGTTATTTTGAAGATATAAGTGTATATTTGGGTATTGTAATTTGATCATTTTATTAAGATTTTTAATGCTCTTGCTAATTATTTTTCTCTGACTATACAATCCCCCTTCACTCAAATAAATTTCATTGGTTTCATAAAAAGATTTAACTTCAGAAAATATATCATCTTGCATTCTCCTTATTTCATTGTTTACCAGTGTTGCTTTTATTATAATATTTTCTTCGCTCATATTTTTCTGCATGTTATTGATAGAATTTTCAAAATTATCGTCTATATTTTCTGGTATCATCATAAATTGTGCAATATCTTTATTTATAATTCTCAAAAATTCAAAAATTTTGGTACTTGATAAATTTATGTTATTTATTCTTTCTCCAAAAGTATTGATATTTGAAAAATGAATAAAATTTTCGAAGCAATTCAATAGTGAATAAACCATCCCTGATAGTCTGATACAAGAGTCTTTAATCCAAGAAAAATCATTAACAATTGTATATAAGTTAAATAGAGTTCTTGCACTTGTAATTTTTTCTCCTAAATTGAACTTAAAAGTCTTATTCAAAAAATCATCCACCATTGTATCGTGATTTTCTCTCATTCCAAATTTCTCTCTGACATAATTAGCTGAAAAAATCGCTCGAATTTGGTCTTTTTCAGCTATAGTTAATTTTTTTGCAAAAGGAATATGAAAGTATGAGATATGTGTAACAGTATCAAATTCTTTTAAAAACGTATTTCCACTATTTGACAATTTTATTGCTCTTATGAAATAATCATATACATAATAATAAATAAATGATTTCTCATCATCAACACCCATTTCATCATAATTCTCTTCTTTAAGCTGCTTCCAAAACTTCCCAAATTTAATCTTCTTGAATTTTTTAGACCACTTTCCCCATTCATTTGAATTATTTTTATTATCAAAATATAGTCAGCAGATTATCAAAAACATACTTTTGTGGTCAATAAAATCAGAACAAGATGCAAAACTAGACATAGCATTCATGATTAGATGATAAAATTCAGCTAATTGCTGTCTAAACATTTTCTTTTCTTTTCACGCATTCTGTGGCATTGTAGAGATGATGCTTCATAATTTGGAATAATCCAATTTAGGGATATCATATTGTATAGCATTATTTCAATTTTCAAAGTTCAAATAAATGTCAGAAAAATTTTTGGCGAATTCTTTTGTGGGCTCTATGTTAGTAGTAAGTAAATAGTTAACTAAATCGTCATTTATAAAATACAGTTTGGTGTCAATTAGAGAATCAATTTTTTCCTTTATAGTTTTTTCATAAGATTTCAAATTCCTGATAGTATCTTCTTTTTCTTCTTGCTCTTTGTCTATATTATCATTTTCCTCTTCTGTTTCTTCTTTCACTTTCTTATTCATTTCATCTTCTTCTTTATCTGTCTTTTCTCTGTTCCTTTTTAATGGCAGACATATTATTTCTTCAGAAACATTATCCATGGAAAGATTTTCTAATTCCATATTTCCATAAGAAAGATT
>CATKHM010000786.1:0-13902 GCA_949751825.1 Blepharisma undulans | reverse complement strand
CCTTTAAAAGTGACATGTGAAGTATCGGCTGTATGGCTTATTATATGCTAGCAGGTTATCCTCCATTCCAAGGCGGCTCTGACTATTTAATTTTCACGAAAGCCTTAGAACTAAACTATTCTTTTCCATCACATTTTTCTGAAAATGCCATAAATTTTATCCAAAATATCATAAAATTAATCCCAGAAGAACGTCCTTCAGTCGATGACCTTCTCAAGCATCCCTTTATTTCAGAAGCCCCTACAAAATACCCAATTGCAAGCCTCAGAGATATTGCTTTAGAAACAATCAAAGATAATTTATCCACAAAATTCACCCACGATAACTATGAAGAAGGACTGAAAAATACATTTGACAAATTTTGGGAAAAATTAGGCAGAGTCGATACAAGGCTGCAAGAGCTTTATGATAGACTTAAACACTTTTTCTCCAGAGAAGGAGCACCTCCTAACCAAGGCGTATAATTAATTCCTTAAAACTGATTTTTTACCAAAAATAACACCTAATAAATGGATTTTTCTGAAAGTGCTAAAGGTGTCAGTGCTATCGTTCAACGTTCTCAATCTTCTCCTGCCAGCACAATTTATTCCCGTATCACTGACATTCAATTTGATTTTAAACGAAAAAATAAAGTAGGCGTCCACATTGAGATTACCCAATCAGCGTCAATTGATTTTGAAGTAGATTATTCCCTTCTCGATTTCAATGATATTTTTAAAAAATCCTTATTAGAAGCCCATCTAAATACCCTTGATGTCCAATCTATTGATAATTTATTTCAAGTAAAACTTGTCGATCATTTATTGGTACAGACAATCAAAAAAAGCATGCAAAAAATCAATAATATAAATTCTCAAGCTATTTATTTGCAGGTAAAAGAAGACCAAGAGGAGGAAGATAAAGTGGTGAAAGATTGCATAAAAAATGCAACGGTGCTTGCGAATCAAATTTTACAGTATATAAATGCAAAACATCAGAGAATTAATGAAGTTATGAAAAAGTTTACCATGGAGGTGTATGAGAGAGGACCGCTTATAGCGAGATCGATGGAGGAATTGACGGATAATTTGAATAGGAAGTTTATTTTGACGGTAAATCAAATTATTGAGCTGCAGAGAGGGCATACGATTACAGAGTCACATTTGTCGGAGCAGGTGAAATCGCTGATTAATAATTTGTAAGGAAAATAGTTGAGTAATTTGGCATGAAAACATATAAAAATATGAATTTTTATGAATAATTATTTATTTTTAAGCTTATTAGTCACTATCACTATCTTGCATACTTTTCTTGCTCTTTTTTTCTCTCTCAATTTTTCCTCCTTTTCTCTTTTTCCCTGGCTGCTCATCTCTACTATCTTCATCAGCATTTTTCTTTCTATAATTGTGATTTTTATCAGTAGTATGATTAAATGAAATTGGCTTTTTAAACCATATTTTTTCCATGGCATTGATAGTTATAAGTGGCTGAAGATATTCTTTTATCTCTATGTTTGGCATATGATGCGTAACATTGTTTGGTTCAAGATCTGAGCCTTGGAATTTGCATGGAGTTATGTAACCTAAATGAAAAAGAACGGCATATAGAATAGTGTAGTCATTTTCTGCTTTTACCATTGAAGGTTTGTCTATATTTATCATCCATACATCAGTTCATGCTTTAATCCCTAAGCATTTCAAGCCTTCGATATCTCAGAAATCTTTAATTATTTTTTCCAAATTTGGGTCTTTTACAGAGTCTATTCAGTATGGTTTGGCTACCTCTTTTTCTCTTTTACTATAGCTTTTCATACATTTCATTATAGAAAAAGGATTATACAGTCTGAAATCTCCCATATTATATCTTCCATACCAAGCTGCAAGTCCTACACTATGCTCTTTTAATTCTTCTTCAGAACTATACACAAAATGCTGACTCAAAAAATCTTTTACTTCTGCTTTGGAAAAGCCAAAATACTCTGAATAGCTTTTATTTGAAAGACTATTTACTTCGAAATCGTGAAATACTGAATCTGAGACTTCGACTTCAAATCTCAATACCCCTGTCATGATGACTTTTTCTACATTTTGGGGGTTATTTTTTAAGCCAGGATTAAAAACTTCTGTCATTATTTGACCAACTCTAAGATATTCTGACTGTGTTTTTGCACTGTTGAATAAAGCATCACCATTATCGATGATAATAAAGACGGCTCTATTGTAATAGTCATATAAAATTTCGCTTAAAAATCTGACTGAATCAGCTAAGTCAGAATTTTTGTCAACCAATAAATAGGCTTGGAATTTTTCGATATTTTGATCATGAATTTTTTTGCTATCGTATGCTTCTTCTATATCTCTGAGTGACTTATTTTGAAAATCTTCATCAGGCAAATCATGTTGCTTATTATATTGCTTTATTTTATTCAAAAGCAATTTGCTGTATACGTATATATGCTGTCTATAAGCTGCCTGAAATGAAAGCCTTAGACTGTTTCTGATATTGGCATCTCCCAATAACCCAGAGATTTTGCTTAATGAGATAAATATAACTGGAATTTTGCCAGCATATTCATCGATATACCTTCCATTTTCTTCATCAGCTATTTTTAACTTTCGAGGGGGCTGAGTCCATTCTCCTGTAAACAATTCTTTATTACTAAGAGTCTTGTTTTCCTCTGGTTCTGGGTTTAAGAATACTCTTATCATATCCATGTTCAATGTTTTGCCCCATCCTTTTGGTCTGGTAATGAAAATATGCCGCGCACTATCATTTAAAATTTCTTTGATGAGCAAAGTTTTATCAATCATAGTTGAACCGCACTTAGCAAGGTCCTTATAAAGCTGCACTCCTGCAGGAACAGCTTGAGGAGTCAATTTGCTTGATATTTTAATTTGAAACTTCTCAAGCCCGCCTTCATCCATTTCCCACCTAAAATATTTCATTTATAATTCAAATAATCTATTAAAAGCTTATCTTAGTTATTTTTAATAATTTGATATCTATCTCTGATAATGAACTTTATAATACAAATATCGAAAAATTTAAAAATGGGGCTAAAATAAAATTTAATATGTCAAATAAAATCACCACTTTGGAGCCACACTTAGCAAGATCTTTATAAAACTGCAACTCTAGGTAGTTTATTTCGATTTTATATTGGAAATGTTCGAGCTCGCTGATGTTTACCCACTCTTAATATTTCATTTATTATTTGAATTATGTCGTAAAAATTTATCTTAGTTAATCTAATAATTTATATCTATTTTTAATAATAACTTTATAATTCAGGTGACCAAAATACTTAAAGTGGGGCTACAAGAAAATTTAATATGGCAAATAAAACTATTTTATGATGAAAATATTGATATAATAATAATTTATAGACCAACTCTTGACTCCAAAAATATACATGGATATTAACAGTTAACCACCACTGAAGTCGATCATCATCTTGTGTTTATACTGTTCCTAGTTATTATGATGAAATTTTTGTACTGAATTATATTGGAATTATTAAATAAACCCTCAATTTCTCTCTAACAATAAATAAACTTAAAATTTTATTACCTCAAACTGATATTAAACTACTCAATATTTTATTTTATATATATCATTCATCACTATCGCTATCTTCCGTATTTGTCTTGCACCTTTTCTCTCCAGTAAGCTTTGGTCCTTTTCTTTTTTCGCCTGGCTTCACTTCCAGTTCTTCAGGGATACTTACATCTTTCCTACGATAAACGTGATCATTATCTTCAGTATGATACATTGGGAAAGTTCAACCAACTGTATGTTCAAAGAAAAGTTGACTGAGAAACAGCTGAAGATAATGCTTTACTTCTAAATTTGGTATGCGATGCATAACATATGATGATTCAAGGCCATAGTCTTGTGTTTCACAAACAGTTAAATAGCCTAAATGAAAAAGATTGGCATATAAAATGGTGTAGTCATTCCCCCCATTTATCATGGAAGGTTTATCTATATTTATCATCCATACATCAGTCCATGCTTTATGGCCTATACATTTCAGTCCTTGGATATCTCGAAATTCACGAAGCATAGCTTCTAATTTTGGATCTTTTACAATATCAATCCAGTATGATTTTGATAGTTTTTTTTCCTCCTTAATGTAGCTTTTCATGCATTTCATCAATGAATAAGGATTATATAGTCTGAAGTCTCCCATATTATATCTTCCATATCAAGCTGCTAGTCCTGTAATATGGGCTTTTAAGTCTTCTTCAGAGCTGTATACAAAATTATTTTCTAACAGATTTCTTATTTCTGATTTGGTAAAGCCGAAATAGCTTAAATAACTTTTATTCAAAAGAGTATTTGTTTCGAACTCACTAAATACAGAATCTGCAACATTAATCTCGAATTTAAGTAACCCTGTCATGATCACTTTTTCAATGCATAAGGCGTTATTTTTCAGCCCAGGGTTAAATACTTCTGTCATTATTTCTCCAACTCTATTATACTCTAATTGAGTATTTGCACTATTGAATAAAGCATCACCATTATCAATAATAACAAAAACAGATCTTCCATAATACTCATATAGAATTTCGATTAAAAATCTGACTGAATCAGCTGAGTCAGAATTTTTGTCAGCCAATAAATATGATTTGAACTTTTCGATATTGTCATCTTGGATATCTTTGCTTTTATATAGTTCTTCTATATCTTTGATTGATTTATTCTGAAAATCTTCATTAGGTAAACCTTTCTCTTTGTTGTAATCTTTTATTTTATCCAAAAGCAACTGACTGTATATATTAATATGCTGTCTGTAAGCTGCTTGAAGTGAAAGCCTCAAACTGTTTCTGATATTAAAATCTCCTATTGTCCCAGAGATTTTGCTTAATGAGATGAAAATGACTGGGATTTTACCAGCATACTCTATCATATATCTTCCATCTTCTTCATCAGCGATTTTTAGTTTGCGCGGGGGCTGAGTCCATTCACCTGTAAATAATTCTTTATTGCTGAGTGTCTTGCTTTCCTCTGGCTCTGGATTTAGGAATACTCTGAGCATGTCCATGTTCAATGTTTTGCCCCATCCTCTTGGTCTGGTAATTAAAATATACCGCGCAGTGTCATTCAAAATTTCTTTGATTAATAAAGTTTTATCAACCATTGTAGAGCCACACTTGACAAGGTCTTTATAAAACTGCACACCTACAGGAACAACTTGGGAAGGTAGTTTATTTTCGATTTTATATTGATACTTTTCGAGATCGCTGATGCTTGACCACCCTAAATATTTCATTTATAATTTGAATTATGTCTTAAAAATTTATCTTACTCTCTTAAGTTTTGAAGAAATTTAACTTATTCCAATAATGGATTGAATATTTAAAAATGGGGCTACATAAATTTATAATGGAAATAAATATCCTTTTATAATTTAAAAATTTCTATTGACATTTAATGATATGGCTGAAATAATAATTAATATTTACCACAATTGTAATAAATTAAAAGTTCGAATAAATTAGTCCAGAATTGAATTTGCTGTTGCTATCATTGGAGATAAAATTTATTCTGATTCTGAACTAAAACAGCATTTATGCAAGAAACATACAATCATATAGATTATTACTAATTATTATTTAAAAGTTTATTAGTCACTACCACTCTCACTATCACTATCACCATCTTATATCTTGCACTTTTTCTCTTTTATTACTTTTCCTCCTTTTCTCTTCTTTCCTGGCTCCACACTCATCAGTTCTTCTTCACCTGATTTTTCAATGTTTTTTCTTGTATAATTTGATTATCAGTGACATTATCCCATAAAAATACTCCTCCCATAGTTCTTTCCACAAAAAATTTATAAAGCATCGACTGAAGATAACTGATTACTTCAATATTAGGAATTTCAAAATAAGCGCGATTTTCTTCTATTTCATCAGCTGGTATTTTGGATGGCGTTATATACCCCAAATAAAGGAGATTGGCATATAAAATCGTATGATTGTTTTCTACGCTTATTATAGATGGATTATCTATATTTAATGTCGATAGATCGGTAAAATAGCGTGTAACGAACATATAGAATCCTTGTATATTTGAAAATTTTTTAACTAATGCTTCTAATTTTGAGTCTTTTACAGTGTCAATCCAGTATAATTGTGATATTTTTCGTTCTTCATTGCTGTAGCTTTTCATGCATTTCATAAAAGACCAAGGATTAATTAGTCTTTTGTTTCCTATATTATATCGCCCATATCAATTTGCAATATCTTTTATATGCTTATTTAATACTGTTTCAGAGCTGTATGTAAAATTATTTTCTAAAATGTTTTTTACTTCTGTCTTGGTAAAGCCAAAATATTCTGAGTATTCTTTATTTAAAACACTCCTAACGGCTATATTGGAAAATACAAGATCTGGAACTCGATTTTCAAATTTGAATATCCCTGCCATGATCACTTTTTCGACGCATTGAGGGTTATTTTTTAAGTCAAAATCCAAAACTTCTCACATGATTCTTCATATTCTTTGATAATTTGAATGATTATTTGTACTATTGAGCAAAGCATCACAACTGTCGATGATAACAAAGACTGCTCTGTTAAAACGCTTATATAAGATTTCTGCTAAAAAGTTTACTGAATTAGCTAAGTCAGAATTTTTATCAGCAGATAAATAGCCTTTGAATTTTTCAATATTTTCATCATGAATCTGTTTGCTCTTGTATATTTCTTCTATATCTTTGATTGATTTATTTTGAAAATCTTCATCAGGCAAGTTCTTATCTTTATTATCTTCTTTTATTTTATCTAATAGCAATTGACTGTAAATACTTACATGCTGCCTGTAAGCGGCTTGTATGAAAATCCTTAAGTTGCTTCTGATATCAATGTCTCTTAACTCGCCAGAGATTTTACTTAATGTAATAAAAATGACAGGAATCTTTCCTGCATATTCACTCATGTATCTTCCATTTTCTTCATCAGCTATTTTTAGCTTTCGAGGGGGCTGTGTCCATTCTCCAGTAAACAACTCTTTATTACAAATAGTTTTACTTTCCTCATGTTCTGGGCTAAGGAATACTCTTAGCATATCCATATTCAATGTTTTGCCCCATCCTTTGGGCCTGGTAAATAAAATGTGCCGTGCGCTATCATTTAAAATTTCTTTGATAAACAATGTTTTATCAACCATTGCAGTGCCACACTTAGTAAGGTCTTTAAATTGTTGGATCCCTGTAGGAAAAACTTGAGTGGCTGATTTATTTGCTATTTTATCTTGATACTTTTCAAGCCCATCGAAGGCTCTAAACATTGAACTTTTCATTTTATATAATATCAAATTATCCATTAAAATTTATCAATGAAATTACACTTATTTGATGTAGGGCTCATTATATGCCTTGAACGCGAAAACTTAAATAAAAGATTTTGCCAAATTTATATATTAAAATAAAGTTCAAATTTATTGTTTTTCGTACCAATTCATTTGAAAAATGAAATAATCAAAACTATTCTAATATTTGAAAGCTTTTTTACCAAGGATCCTAAAAAAACTTAAATTATGATGATTTTTAAATTTTTATATAAACTAATGGAGCAAATTTTAAAAAATGGGGCTACTGCAACAATAATAAAGATTAAAAATTACTTTCATTTTCACGAAATTCAAATTTAATTGAAATTAATTCGTTTAAATTAACAAATAAAAGAATTTTGACATTTTGAGATAATCAACAACTTTTAATATTCGTATAATAAATAAAGCAATTATAATTTGCATGATTGATAAAAAAGCATTTGATGTTTTAAGCTAGTGAATTTATAAGATGCACTTTATAAAATAACTCTCCTGAATATTATTCTCATTACTAATTATTATAAAAATTATTCACTTAGCTGAAGGTCTCTTATTTTTTTAAATTAATGCTAAAATTAAGAATAAAGTATTTTAAATCATTATATTATTTAAAATCTACTCATCGCTATCACTATCTTGCGTCTTGCATTTTTTCTCTTTCATCAATTTTCCTCCTTTTCTCTTCATCCCTGGCTCTATATTCATCAGCCCTTCTTCATCCATTTTTTCACTACTTTTCCTTGTACAATTATGACTATCAGCTGCACGACCTGCCAATGAAAATTTGCTTCTCGTTGGTCTTTCATAACAAAATTTAAAAATCATTGGCTGAATATATGCTAATACTTCAATATTTGGCAGTTCAAAATAAGCATGATTTTCTTCAAGATTCCTAGCTTGCACTTTGGATGGCGTTATATATCCCAAATGAAGAAGATTTGCATAAAAAATAGTATGATCATTTTCTGCATTTATTAATGAAGGCTTATCTATATTTATGGTAGATAACGCAGTAGAATAACGGGAAGCAAACATGGAGAATTCTTCTATATTTGAAAATTTTTTAAGCAAAGCTTCTAATTTTGAGTCTTTTACAGTATAAATCCAATAAAATTTTGAAATCCGTCATTCTCATTTGTCGTAGACTTTCATACAATTCATAAAAGACCAAGGATTATGCAATCTGGAGTCTCCTATATTATATCTTCCATACCAATTTGCAATATCTTTTCTAAGCTCATTTAATATTTTTTCAGAGTTGTATGTAAAATTATTTTCCAAAAAGGTTTTTACTTCTGTTTTGGTGAAGCCAAAATATTCTGAGTATTCTTTATTTAGAACACTCCTAACTGCTAAGTTGGCAAATACAGAATCTGGATCTCTAATTTCAAATTTGAATATCCCTGTCATAATCACTTTTTCGATATATTGGGGGTTTTTTAAGTTGGAATTAAAAACTTCTGCCATAATCCTTTCTATTCTTTGATAATCTGATTGGGTATTGGCGCTATTGAGCAAAGCATCACAATTGTCGATGATAACAAAGACTGCTCTGTTAAAATGCTGATATAAGATTTCTGCTAAAAAGTTTACTGAATTAATTAAGTCAGAATTTTTATCAGCGGATAAATAGCCTTTGAATTTTTCAATATTTTCATCATAAATCAGCTTGTCCTTGTATTTTTTTTCTATATAATAGAATGATTTATTTTCAAAATCTTCCTCAGGTAAATTCTTTTCTTTATTATCTTCTTTTATTTTTTCTATTAGCAATTGACTGTAAATTTCTATATGCTTCCTATAAGTGGCTTGAATGAAAATCCTTAAAATGTTTATGATATCAATATCTCTTGATTCCTCAGAGATTTTGCTTAATTTAATGAAAATGATAGGGACCTTCCCTGCATATTCACTCATATATCTTCCATTTTCTTCATCAGCAATTTTTAGTTTTTGAGGGGGTCTTTTTCATTCACCTGTTAACATCTCTTTATAACTGATTTCTCTTTCCCTAAGGTCTGGGCTGAGAAATACCCTGAGCATATCCATATTCAATGTTTTTCCCCATCCTTTCGGCCTGGTAAATAAAACATACCGCTCTTTATCATTTAAAATTTCTTTGATAAACAATGTTTTATCAATCATTGCCGAGCGACACGTAACAAGGCCTTTGAATCTCTTGGTACCTACAGGGAAATCTTGGTGGGGTAATTTCTTTGCTATTTTATCTTTATACTTATCAAGCCCGCCGAGTGCTTTATTCATTGACAATTTCATTTTATATAATATAAATTATCTATTAAAATTAATCAATGAAATTATCGCTTAATTTGAATTATAATAATTTTTTGAAATTTTGTAAGTTAATGGTGCATATATTTAAAAATGGGGTGCAGGAACAATTTATTATGTGCAATAGAGATTGCTGCTAATTTTATCAGGGCGCAATTTCTTTTGAAAATAAATTTATCTTTATGATAAATACTAAAAATTTCCAGTATACAGAGCAATAGATAGAAGCAGTCATTAACTTTGGATCTCAACATGCTGGATCAATATTAAGCAAATTAATCTATAAGATTTTATAAAAATGTTGAATTCTATGCTCGCTTAACTTTCTTACATTAAAAGTGCAGCAAAATTAGCTGAATATAATATTTTCTTTTAGCTGAATCTTGAATCTGGAGTTATTGATCAGCCATAATTTTATTTATAATAGTTTTTAACAGAAATTTCAATGACTCCAATTATTTTACTCACATTTATCTTATTCATCTATTTGTTTTATATAATTTATTTTCAATAAAATGAAATTTCTTCGTGGAATCTCTATTTTTCATTTTTGATTGCCTTTGCTAATATTTTTGCAAAATATGATGATATTTTTTGATATAATGAAATTCAAATTATTGCTTGTTCATTTTCAATATGGCGTTGCTGAATCATAATTATCATCTCTTTTACATTACTGAAGCATCTGAATTATTATCGCAAGAAATAGGCAATTTTTTAAAAGCAATTCTTCTCGATACAATTCATGTGCCCATTTTAGCTTTTCTTTGTATGTGTGAGCAATGAACACTTTCTTCACCAGTACTGAATTTATATATGAATAAAAATAAGGGTATAAGAAGAAAAAAATATCTAAATATTGATGAGATGTGAAGAATTCTTACAGCATATTTCATTATTTTTTTAATATTTGAAATCTATTACAGTTGGGATTTTCTGAAATCGTAATTTGGGTTATTTATATTATTTTGATTGTTCCTTCTAATCCTAAAAAATACGTTTTATGGACGCCTTCAATAATTTAATAGCAATTTGTCTATTAGAAGCTTGAGTTTTGCTCTCTTGGATTCGTTAGAATTTAATTATAAAATAAAAAATAAATTATAAAATATGGTTATCTGGCTTGAATAGATAAAAGATATGATAATCTATTGCTTCTAAATAAAATGTATGGCTCCGCTGTGTTAAGTTAATTTATACAATTGAGGTTGAGCTATATTGAATTGAATATGAATATTCTTCTCAATCAGAAGCCAAAATGTCGGGTTTTTTACAACTTTATCTGAATTTGAAGAAAGAATTTTGAATTTATCTGATATGAATCACATTGCCCAAAAATTTTACAAATATAAATATGATTAAAGCTATTTAAGATTGTAATTTCATATTTAATTACTAAGAACCAAAAATTCCACAATTTTCTGTTCAAAATAAGTAAAAATATCAAAAATCAATTAATTCAGGCTAAATTTCAACCCTTTCTGTATTTATAAAGACCATATCAATGAATATGAGTGGATAAAATATGTCAAAAGCAAAAGGACGTAAAGCAGAGAAGGTAGAAGAACCTGAGCAAGCTATGTTAGGTCCAAACCTTACCGGGGAAAAGATTTTCGCAGTATGCCATCTCTTAGCGACCTTCAATGACACATTTATTCATGTTACAGATCTCTCTGGTAGAGAAACTTTAGCCAGAGTCACAGGAGGAATGATGGTTAAAGCTGACAGAGAAGAAAGCTCACCTTATGCTGCTATGCTTGCTGCTGTAGAAGTTTGCAATCGCCTTAAAAAATTAGGCATAAACTCACTTCATATTAAAATCAGAGCCAGAGGTGGAACTGAAAGCAAAACACCAGGACCTGGAGCTCAAGCTGCTTTAAGAGCTTTAGCTAGAAACGGAATGCTTATTGGCAGAATCGAAGATGTTACACCTATTCCTACAGACAGCACAAGAAGAGCTGGAGGTAGAAGAGGAAGAAGATTATAAGCTAAACAAAGAATTCATCGAGATTTACGATATTTATGAAAATTTTCCTATACAGTTAAAGGTTAAATTTTTTCATCATGGTTCATAATTTTCACAGGTGAAAGCGGCACTGGGATCCCGTTATCCGATTGCCTCAAACTAAAATTTTTTTCATCTTTGAAAGGAATAGCCAAATTATAAGGTGGCATCGAATTCTGCTTCGCATGCTTTATTTTTTCAGCATATTCTTTTCTTTTCTCATGTATTTCTCTCTTTTTTATCCAATCATCAGAGCCCACTGTTGGCCCAAGCCCACCCAGTTCATAATATTTTTCCTGTTTTATTGCTTTATAATCATTCAAGGTATATGGCTTAAAAGAAGGCTGATTTTTGCGAGATCTGTAATAATCCCCTTCTTTTTGCGATTGTCTTGTTTTTGGGGTGTCTTTTAAGGCATTGTTGGAGTCTTCTGCGATCTTTCGCTGAGCAGCTGAATATGAGTAATTTCTTCTATGAGAATCGGTGTTTTTCTGTAGGTTTAAAGTGTGATAAACGTCAGGAATTGTAGGAGGATTGGTTAAATCTACTGATCTTGAGAGATGATGCTTATAAGCTGAAATATCATTGCTTGCAGAAGAGTTCAAATAAGAGCTGTTGTCAAATGTCGATATATGGTTTTGAGATGTATATTGCGGATAATCAGCAGGAGCTCTGGGAGACTGAATTGGGCCTTTGATTATATTAGATGCAGACACCTGCATAACTGTTTTATGAATTTGATAGCTGTTTGGCATTGTTACAGCGCGGTTTGCATCAAGGTCGAGCTCTCCAAGTCTTGACATTGTGGAGATCTTGTTTTGGAAGCGATCTTTGAAGCTGGGTGATGCCATTCTTTAATTAATTTTTTTGAGAGTTTAATTAATGTTCATATTTTTAAGGTAAAATAGATTTAATCATTTGGAGAAATTAAGAATTAAAATAAGCAAGTATGGTTTTGCAAATTAATATACTTTGCAGTGGCAGTATAAAAAATCATTGCTATATTTTTGGTAGCATTTAAAATCATTTTTGATTTCCATAAAATTTATTTTCATTCAAAGCTTTTTCAAATACAAAAATGGAAGATAAAAACGAGATATCAATGCTTGGACTATGCATGAACCCCAGCTTTGAAAGCTTTGAGCATTCCAATTACCAAAATTACATGTCCCAGCTTGATACTCTCTTTTTATCCCAAAAGCGAGAAATTGAAGAAATGAACATAGAAGAGCTGAAAGTTCATCAACTGCCTCTAGCCAGGGTCAAGAAAATAATGAAAGCAGACGAAGATGTAAGAATGATAAGTGCAGAAACCCCAGCGTTATTTGCAAAAGCTTGCGAAATGTTCATATTGGAAGTCACTCACCGATCATGAATCCATACTGAAGAAGGAAAAAGGAGGACTTTACAAAGAAACGATATAGCTGCGTGCATAGCAAGAACGGATATTTTTGATTTTTTGCAAGATATGATACCTGGGGAGAGTAAAAGTCTTTTTAAAGAAAGTTAAATATTTAGAAATTGATTTTTTACTGAATTGTCTCGATTTTTCTATTACTTCTGGAGAGCACTGAAAAATCCTTATTTTCCTGAATATTAGAATATTCCACGTCATTCTTTCAATTTTTGGAAAAATCCAGATATTTTCATCAATTAAAGAATAGATTTATATTTTCTTATCGCTTTAATTCGTCTCATGAATAATCAGTTCAATAATTTTTATATAATAAAAAATCGCTTATCAAAGCAAATGAGCATTTTTCTTGATTACGTATATTAATATATTCTGCGATAGTTAGTCTTGAAAGCGATTTTCTATTTAATTTTTTAGCAAGTATAATAAAATTTTAAGGAGATTTTTAATTTTTTGTATTTTTGATATGATAAAGCTGAGTCTATAAGATTTCCCTCAATAGCTAATAAATTTTTTACATTTGTCCCAATGCATAAATTATAAAAAATATAAATGGCTCGGCATATTCAGCTTAACCACGAAGAGCTTGAAAGAGTAACAAAACTGATGTCAGAATTCTATGACAACCGAGACGACACCAAGCTTCAAGATTTGTTTGTCCTGTTCGACTTAAATGGCAATGGAAGTATTGATTCCTCTGAATTGCAAGCAGTTATGACCCAAATCTCAGGAGAAAGAATCTCAGACCAAGAAATCCGTGACATGATCAGAGAAGCTGACACAAACCATAATGGGGTTATTGAATTCAATGAATTTATAGAAGTTATGAGGCGTCATAGAGGATAATCTAAATTAATTTAAAGCATTT
>CATKHM010000785.1:0-13912 GCA_949751825.1 Blepharisma undulans | reverse complement strand
ATTTGGCATCAGGCGATGAAAATTGTATTAGTTATTTACTTTCTATAAGAAGTTTAGAACTTTTTAATTGGCTAGTCAAAAGAGCAGGAATTAAGCTTTTTACACAAATTATGTGGGCAATTGGGAACATTGCTGCTGAAAATGCGAGATATAGGAATTTAATTTTAAATGAAGTTGATATCAAGACAATAGCATGATATTTAAATGGATTGGGCGAGACAGAAATTTCGCTAACTTTGGTATGAAGTGTTGCAAATTTGATAAAAGTCCAGCCAATTCCTGATGATTATTTGGTTAAGCCTTTTATTCCTTTTATATCAAAAGCAATTTTATACAGTGAAGACTCAGAAACACTTACAAACGCACTATGGGCGTTTTGATACTTAACCAATGAAAATAGCTCTCCAAAGTATTTCCCAGACCAACTAATTATAAAAATTTTATTTTTATTGAATTCTTCTGAAAGAAGCGTTTCTCTTCCATCCTTAAAAATTTTTGGAAATTATTGTGTAACAGAAGCCAACATAAATCTTTTGATTAATTCTGGTGTTTTAACGAAGCTTTATCAAATTATTTCTGAAACTCAAGATAAGTATATAAAAAAAGAAATTTATTGGATTTTTTACAATTTATTTGTAGAAAGTGATGAAATAATTGAAGAAGCTTTGAAATGTGGAATTTTTGAAATAATGAGGCTAACAATAGAGAATGAAGGCCCTATGGTAAAAAAAGAAGGAATATATGCTCTTTGTAATGCAGCTTCAGCTTGCAATGCTTCGCAGGCAAAGCGTATATTGGATTTAGGGATAGGGGAAATTTTGATAGAGGAGTTAGGAAAGAATGAAGAAACTGATGAGTTTATACTTCATGCAATGATAGATTATTTAGAAGATGAGTATAGGTTGGATATTATTCATATCGACAATTATTTAGGGAAATTAAATACTGTCAAGATACAGGTAGATGAAGAATTGTATGAAAAACTGATTTCAAGACTTGAAATGACTAGGATTAATGCTCTACTGACAAATTTATAAATAAATAATTAATTAATATATAAAACTTATTTAGTTTTATATTTTGGGAGATATTACTTCTATTTACTTTTCAGATAAATATGGGAATATACTAAATGATAAACCAAAAGAATAAAAAGCCGTTTAAAGCAGCATTTCTATCTCCAAATGACGTTCATCACTATTGGCAAGACCGAGTTAATACAGAAAATTCAATAAGAAAACGAATGCTTAGGACTATTGCAGACTCATATAAAGGAACACGCTCCCTTTCTCCAGATAAAACTTTTCAAACCTCAATTTCCAGATCTGGCAAAACCGCAAAAGCCAGAGAAGAAATTTTTTCATCAGATCTTGCATCTCTTTTCACAAAGAAAGTCAATTTAAAAGAAAAAGACAACAGTCTAATCATTTCTCCCACAAAATATAACGAGATTCCTAAAAGAAATATCAAAACCACAAGACATAACAACGGGGAACACATCCCAAATACTCTTAATGAGGCTAAATTTGTGGATTATTTAGACAGATTTGCTAAAAGCAGCTATTTTAAGCCAAATCAACGAGAAGAAGACGCACCAAATATCGATGACATTTTAGATGATATTAGGACTGATCCTACAATTCCTTATTCAAGAAAAGTTCATTTAATGCAGAGAGCTCTTCTGCAAAACAAAACGTCTGATATTTCTACTTTAAGATATTGATAAAATATTAAATTAACATTTATCTTTCTTTAAAAGAAGAGCTTCTTTTATTTTTCTCTTCTTTTTCCTTTTTTGATTGGGCCACCAGTTTATTTGCATACTCATTAGCATTTTCTTGTAAAATTTTTTGAGTATGCTGATTAAGGATTTTTATTTGTTTTAAATACTCTCTATGGTCTTCTTTGATTTTTTCTTCAACTCTGAAGCTGAAATCTTGAAATTCTTTGTCTTTTTCCACAGCTTTTCTTTCACAACTTACAGCCATTTTTCTATAATAACTAAATTTTCTATCAAGTTCTTTTTCTTTGTCAGGATTTCTTAGCGTATACCTCATATTTCATACAGGAATAGCATTAATTGCTTCATATCTTTTAGTGCTTAAATATCTTTTTACTAAAGGACTGTACCTCAATTGTTGCATTTTTCTTTTGGTTTGTTTTTTTCTGATAGGAGGTAGCAGAATATTATAAAGTCCTTCTTGCTGCTTTGAACCTTGATTACTTAGCACATTTCCAGCACCCAAATCTAAAATTCATTTTTTATACCCTTGGTTGCTTACAGCAATTCCTGTTAATTTTGACGAAACATGCTCATAAATGCTCCTTTTAAACTCTTCACTATTCAGCCGAGATCTTGATTTTGGGTACGCAAAATACATGCTGTAAAATACAGCTTGTGCTATACAATCATAGAAATTTTCGAAGAAAATTTCTTTATCCTCATGCTCCACATTTACAAAAAGCTGTATATAATTATGTGAAATTCTTTCAAGCAATTGTTTCTTATAAGTATCATATTTTTTCCTTTTTTCAACTTTTATGACACAATATCAAAACATATCTCCAATGATGTCTTTGCATTCTTGGGTATCAAAATATTTTTTTCAGGTAGATTCTACCATTGGGTTGGTGAACTTGGGGTTATTTGTTTTCATAGTATTAAAAATATTATCTACCACTCTACGAAGGTTTGAATTTTCTGGCAAAGCGGCTGATGAAGAAATTACTTCTGGAGGTTGAGCTTCTTCAATTTTGAAGACAACGGTAGGCTTTTCTGTATAACTTATTTGGAAAATTTTGGTTGTATCAGTTTGGTCTGTGTGGGTAATGAAGGTTGTTTTATCAGCTATAACTGAAGAGTCATCTTCGGCAAACATCTTTATTAAGAATTATCAAATTGAATTAATTTAGATACAAAATCTGTCATAAATACAATTTTTTGTAAAATTATATAGTGTAGCCTTGGTCGTTTATTAGAGGGCCTTTGACATAATGTGGAGGTGGATAAAACCCAGGCCCATACCAAGGCATTTTAATTCTGTACACTTCAATTACTTTTTTATATGTAAAAACTATTATCATCAAACAAAATAATCCACCAACTCTGATAATCCAAGGTGGTAATTTTCGCAAATTGTTAATTCCTACTAATGCACAGCCACAGAGGCAAATTAAAAAGCTCATTACGATGCCTTCACCGCCGTATTGCTCTCGGTGACCTCGATGAACATACTCCACTCTATTTTTTCTGAGATCAAATCCAATAACTGTGGCACGTGTGATTAGATCGTAAATAAATCCTGATAAGCAGACAAAATAAATAAGTACACAAGTTGAATATACAATTATTGCTTTAACCTGCATATTTTTTTTGCAAATTTAAATAGAAATTTTTCAGATAATGCAGCATGCATAAATCGAGCAAATTCTCTACGTTTTTATATTTTTACCAATCAAGATTTAATAAAAAATCGGATTTTAATAAAAATTTAGATTATTTCTTAGAGGTAATGCTAAATAAATAATCTTCCAATTCGGTGATAGACTCATCAAAGCTTGGACCATTAAAATAAATCCTATGAGCATTCTTAATATTTTCTTTATAACCCACAAAATTTTTCTCAATCTCATAAAATGCTTGTTTAAATCTATCATCGAAACTCCCTTTATAATCTTCAATTGAAACACCAATTTTCAGATCCGTAATTGCTTTTGATATATAAAATTGATCAGCACCTTGGGGAATTGCAATTGTTGGAATTGTATATGAAATAGCTTCTTTTACACTATTAAGTCCTCCATGAGTTATAAAAATAGCGGCATCTTTGAGTGTTTTTAATTGATTCACATATAAATGAATATTGACATTTTGATAACTATATTTAGATATCAACGTTTGATAGAGGTTTTCATTCCTTCCAGTACTAACAATTAACTGGTATTTTTTATCAGCAAAAAACTCTATTACAGCTTCAAAAATGTCTGGACGATTATTAAAAGTAGTTCCTAATGAAAGGTATATTACGCTATTTTCTTGCAATTTATTGATAAAATTTTTTGACGTATGAGGGAAAATGGAATTCAGAAAAATATATTTTTCTGGGTTCAAAAATTGTTTATTAGCTGCTGCTTCCAAGAAATTTTGAGAAGAAAACATCAAAACCTTTTCGGCATAGCTGCAAGAAAATACATCAACAAAACTACTGCCTTTCGCATTATATTTATTTTGAAGATTATTTACAAATTCGCTCTGTTTCTCTTTTCCTTCATCATATTGTCGAGTTTCAAGCCAAGCCTCTTCTTCTGCTGGCCAAACTGAAATACCAAGGCATAAGTATGGTAAATTAAAATAACTTGCAATAGCATTTCCCCAGACAGTTAGAGAACCATATATAACAGCATCAAATTGCTCTTTTTCAAAATTTTCAAAAAACCATGGCATAATATAATCGGTGTAGCCGCCAAATAATGCCATCATTAATAAGCCGGTTTCGTTAGCATGGAATTCTTTTTTGTCAATTGGAGCTATTTTTGCTTCTTTTTGTTCAGGATATGGGATGAATTTTGCACCTGTTGGCTCTATTAAATTTTGAGCATAAATAGGTGCATAAAATACAACATCATGCCCTTTTGATATTAACGCTTTAGTCATGTCAAGTGTTGGCATTATATGTCCTGTAGCAATACAGCCAATAATTGCTACCTTCATTTTTCTTTTTGTATTATCATTGGTATTCTGCTCGGCTCTTAAAGGGAAAGACTTCCCTTGAGGTTTATCGCATCTAAAGCTCTTTTCCTTGGAAGATTCATTTAGCATAGAGGAATCACAATAGCTTGGACTGTTATTTTTTGAATCCCTGATAGTTTCATTAGCCAAGACGAATAGGTGCGTTGCAAAAGCAAAAATTAAGAAACTGTTGATAAGTTTTTTCATATTATCAAACAGAAGATTATGATATAAAAATAGCTTATAGATATAAGAAATTTAGTTAATTTGCATTTGAACCTTAGAGAAGCTGCAAATAATTTTTATAATCGAAAATGCTCGAATTATTAAATAATTGTTACAAAATTTCATATTTTTGCAAAAGATGCATTTAAAATATGCGTTACAGATTTATAATTAATAGTTTTTAATAATGCATTTTTTAACTTTAGAAAATATTTAAATGATATACCTCAAAATCTGGAAAGTTATCAAGTAATTATAAACAATGAAGTCTTAAATAAAGAAAATGAAATAATATATATAAAATAATCTTAATGATAAAAATTATTGCTATCCTAAGTTTTATTCGTGATATTGAATAAATAGTTCTCTAAATCCAAAATAGACTCATCAAAGCTTGAACCATCAAAATAATTTTTTTGAACATTCTTCAGATTTTCTTTATAAAGCAAAAAGTTCCTTTCAATCTCTTGAAATGCAGCACTAAACTTTTCATCTATGCTTCCGTTGTAATCTTCAATTGAAACACCAATTTTTAAATCTGCTATTGCCCTTGAGATTCAAAATTGATCAGCACCCTGCGGTATTGTGACAGTTGGAATTGTATATAAAATTGCTTCTTTTACGCTATTAAGCCCTGCATGAGTTATAAAAACAGCTACATCTTTAAGCAACTTTACCTGATTTACATATAAATTAATTTTTATGTTGCTGCTGTTGTATTTTGATAAAAGATTTTGATAAAGGTTTTCGTTCATTCCTGTGCTAACAATTAGCTCATATTTTGTTTGGCTGAAAAAGTTTATAATAGACTCAAAAATGTCTGGACATTGGTTAAAAGCTGTTCCAAGCGAAAGGTATATTGTACTGTTTTCTTTTAATTTTGAAATAAAATTTTTTGAAGTTTGAGGAGAAATTGAATTCAAAAAAATGTATTTTTCTGGGTTTGAAAATCTTCGGCTTGAAGCTACTTCTAAAAATTTTTGCGAAGAAAACATCAAAACTTTATCAGCATAACTGCATGATATAACTTCAACTAAATTGTTTCCTGTAATATTATACTGATGATGAAGTTGATTTACAAATTCTTTTTGCTGCTCTTTTCCTTCATCATAAAATTCAGTTTGTATTCAAGCATCATCTTCTGCTGGTAACACTGTTATTCCAAGACATAAATATGGAATTTTGAAAAAGCTTGCCACAGTATTGCCTCATATGGTAAGAGAACTATAAATGACAGCATCAAACTGCTCCTTTTTCGAAATTTTCTAAAAACCATGGCATTATATAATCTGTGTAGCCGCCAAATAACGATATTAGCAGCAATCCAGTTTCATTGACTTTGATCTCTTTTTTATCAATTGGTGTTATTTTTGCTTCTTTTTGTTCTGGATATGGGATAAATAGGTGCATAAAAAACGACTTCGTGACCTTTTGATTTTAAAGCTTTCATCATGTCAATTGTTGGAGTTATATGACCAGTTGCAATACAGCCTATTATCGCTATTTTCATTTTTCCCTCTCCACTGTTTTTATTTTCTGCCCTTTGTGATAAAGAATGCTCCAGAGTATTCTCAAATAGAAAGGTCTTTTCATGAGAAAAATGATCTAACATAGATGGCTCACAATATCCTGGAGTATCAGCTTTTGAACTCTTATCGATAGCATCCGCAGTTAACAAAGAGATATTGAGTGAAAAGACAAAGATTGATAAAAGGATTGAAAGTCTTTCCATATTTTATATTTAAATTATGATGCGGAATGAATCTATGAGAAATGAAAAAAAGGGTCAAATATTATATTAATAAATTACGGATAAAATTGGGCACATTAGTGCATAATAAAATTATAAAATTTAATTTCTTTTTAATATCACGAATAAAATGTAAAGTGCCATTTTGAAATTTTCTTTTGATTTAAACATCAAAATCAAATAAAATTAATAATTCAATTTTTTATTATTTATATTAATTCTATTATCAACATATATTAAACCAAAGAAGGTTATAATTGTTTATCATTATTTGTTTGAGCCCAGAATAATACTTCAAAATAAATCCTTTTTGCAGGATGGAATTGATTAGTCGAAAGATGAAATGATTCAATCTAATCTACTTAATAATAGATTATCACCAAAAAATTTACAGCAGAGCATTGCTTAATCTGTCATAATCAACAATTTTTGAGCTAATATTTAAGATTTTCTTAATCCCAAACCTGGCAAAAATTGACTTAAGAATTTATGTTTTCAAACCAAAAATAATAGATTATGAGACTTCATTGCAATAATTTTAATGCTGATGGTCAAAATTTGGAGATATTAAAAAGCTCATTGCAATGCCTTCACCATCATACTGCTATCTGCAGCTCGATGAGATATTCCACTCTATTTTTCTGAGATTGAATCCAATAACCGTTGCCCTTGTAATGAGATCGTAGATAAATCATGATAGGAAGGCAAAATAAATAAGCACGCATGTATGGAATATTCAATTAATGCTTTAGCCTGCATATAAATGTATGAATTGAATTATTAATTATTATGATTTTCTTATTTTTCATAATGCACTATCAAAAATCATCTAATAATATTGATTAAGTTTTAAATATAATTCTTCATATAATAATGACTCAAAATTGCCTTACTATATAGAATTATTAGTAATAACAAGATTTAATAAAGAACTATCCTCCATAAGAGTTTAGCTTATTAGTTTGTTGTGATGCTTAATAAATAATCTTCCAGCTCATTGATAGATTCATCAAAACTTGGGCCATTAAAATAAATCCTATGAGCATTCTTAATATTTTCTTTATACCCCAGAAAATTTTTCTCAATCTCCTGGAATGCTTCCTTAATCCTATCATCTAAGCTGCCCTTATAGTCTTCAATTGAAACACCCATTTTAAGATCCGTAATTGCTTTTGAGATTGAAAACTGATCAGCACCTTGTGGAAATGTAATTGTTGGAATAGTATACGAAATCGCTTCTTTTATGCTATTAAAGCCTGCATGAGTTATAAAAATAGCAACATCTTTGAGTGTTTGTATTTGGTTTACAAATAAATGAAATTTTATATTGTGATAAGAATATTTTGATGTAAGAGTTTGATAAAGATTTTCATTCATCCCAGTGCTGACAATAAGCTCATATTTCGTATTCGCAAAAAACGTGATTACAGCTTCAAAAATGTCTAAACGATTATTAAAAGCTGTTCCAAGTGAAAGATATATCACACTATTTTCTTTTAGTTCATTTATAAAGTTTTTCGCAGTGTTTGCAAAAATCGAATTTAAAAAAATATATTTTTCTGAATTCAAAAATTTTCCACTGGCTGCTTCTAAAAAGTTTTGAGAAGAAAACACCACTACCTTTTCAGCATAACTGCAAGAAAATATTTCAATTTTTTTCAAGCGTAGTGTTATATTTATGTTGAAGCTCATGCACAAATTCAATTTGTTGCTCTTTTCCTACTTCGAAAAAATGAGATTGAATTCAAGGTTCATCTTCTGCTGGCCAAACAGAAGTCCCAAGACAAAGATATGGTAATTTAAAGTAGCTTGCAACAGTATTACCCCAAATAGCAAAAGAGGTGTACAAAACTACATCAAACTGTTCATTTTTGAAGTTTTCTAAAAGCCATGGCATAATATTGTTCGTGAAACCGCCAAATATTTTCATCAGCAGCAATCCTGTTTCATTAACACTTATCTCTTTCTTGTCAACTGGAGTAACTTTTGCTTCTTTTTGTTCTGGATATGGAATAAATTTTGCGCCAGTGGATTTTATTAGGTCCTGAATAAAAATGGGTGCATAGAATACCACTTCGTGGCCTTTTGATTTTAAAGCTTTTACCATGTCAATTGTTGGGGTTATATGTCCTGTTCCAATACAGCCAATAACTGCAATTTTCAGCATGCCTGCAGTATTATCTTTGGTACTGTGTGCTGATCTTTGTGGCAATGATTTCACATGTGATTTATCACATCTAAAACTCTTTTCATGGGAAGAATCGTTCAGAATAGATGAATCGCAATATCCTGGAGGATTATTTTTTGATTCTTTAATAGTATCATCAGCCAATGCCACAAAATTTGCCACCAGTATTAGAGATATGAAAGTTTTGATAAGTTTTACCATATTTTATAAGAAAGAAGGTTGCTGATAAAAATGAATTATTGATATTAAGAATTTAATTTAATTTGCTTTCTAAGCTTGTATATTAATTTTTCTCTTGAATAGAGATGAGATTTAGAGCAGACCAATAAACTTTTGCTATTTGAAAATAGTAATTTTAAAAAATTTTAATAATGAAAAATTTGTGAAAGGAGCATGGCTTGCTATCTTGAATCTTTTGCCTTTGCAATTATTTGCACTCTTGTAGTCTTTTCTTTCTTAGTTTCTTTCTATTTCTTTTCTTCTTATACAACGTTTGCATGGCAGTTTATTTAAGTAGCTTGAAATGATAAATCTATGTGATTTCATTATAATAATTTCAAATGTTGATAATTAATTATTAATAAAATTTTCAGGTTTTAACAATTTATTCGGATAATAAAAAACTATTAACTATTAACTATATTTATTATGTATCAATTATTATATAGAGAAGCTTGCATATATGGATAGTCCTTATCACTAGCACAATAAGATTAATTTGTAATTATTTTTTCAATTACTTGTTGGCATAAGAAATCTTTATTATAATCATATAAATTTAGACTAAGAAATCCTTTTCTTGCTAACTCTTGTAGAATTAAACAAATAATTTTCAATTTTAATAATAGATTCTTCTGGGCTTTCACTATCAAAATGTGTTTTAAGTACGTTTTTTATATTTTCTTTATAAATTGTAAAGTTTTTCTCTATTTCATTAAAAGCAAATCTCAAATTCTGGTTAAGAGTCCCTTTTAAATTTCCAAAATTAATTCCAATCTTTAATTCGTGAATGCATCTAGCAATAGCATATTGATCTGCCCCTTGAGGAATTACTATCATTGGAATTATAAGTGGAATCGCTTCTTGTACACTATTAAATCCAGCATGATTTATAAAAATGGCTGTTTTTCTGAGAACTTCCATTTGATTTACATATATATTAATATTCACATTGCTGCAATTGCTATATTTTGGTATCAAATATTGATAAAGTTCTTCATTTCCTCCTGTAGACATAATAAGTTCATATTTTGTTCCACAAAAAAATTTCGCAATAGAATCATATATATCTTGACTATACTGAGTGAAAAGAGTCCCAAATGCAAAATAAATCAAGCTATTTTCTTTTAGTTCTGGGACATAATCATGAGAACTTTTAGAGGAAATTGAACTTAAATGAATATATCGATAAGATTCTTTAATAGGCTTATCAGCCATTGCTTCAACGAATTTTTTAGGAGTAATCATTAAAACTTTGCCAACATTGCTACATGAATGCACAATTCTTGATATATAGCTTATATGAGGAACTTGCTTTTTGACTTCTGTTGTAAAATCAATTTTTCTTTTTTTCCAATTTTTAGGGTAATTATCCCCAATTTGCTCTCTTTCTGGTGGAACAGCTCCACAAGTCAAGCAAATATTAGGCAAATTTAAGTATTTTGCAATAGAAAATCCAAATATTGCAAAATGATGAAAAATAATTCCATCGAATTTTTCTTTCTCACAGCTCTCTAAAAATCATGGTAAATTATTATTGATAAAATATTCAACTTTAACAATTGCACCATAAGATTTAATTTTTCTTTTCATTTCTTCTTTTTCACGAGAGTTTTTGAATGTGATATTTTGTTCTGGGTATGGGATGAATTTTGCTCCGGAAAGCTCAATTTTTTCTTGCATGTGTATTGGACCGTAAAATACAACTTCATGGCCTCTTAATATAAGCCATTTAGCTACATCAATTGTGGGGATTATGTGATCAGTGCCAAAACATCCAATTATTCCTATTTTTCTTTTGATGCTTGTTTTATTTAAAGCTTCAGAAAATATATCATACTCATCTATATTACACTGCATTTGAATGTTTTTATTTGAAAATTCGTTAACTGCTTCACAGGTATATTGATTTTCTATTATCTCTTCATAAGTTAAAGCCAATAAAATGTTCCCAATAAAAACTAATTGATATATCCACATTTTTATTAATTTTAATAAAAGAAGAGAAATTAAATTAAATCACACGAGTGATATTAAGCAAATATTTCTCCACTTCTGAAACAGAGTCCTCAAACCTAGGGCCATCAAAATAAATTTTCTGGGCAGTTTGCAGATTTTCTTTATATTTTGCAAAATTACACTCAATCTCACTAAAAGCAAATTTAATTTTTTCGCTGAAACTTCCTTTATAATCTCCCAACGAGACACCTAGTTTTAGATCGCTTATGCTTTTAGCAATTTCAAATTGGTCTGCACTTTGAGGAATAGCAATCATTGGGACAGTATTAGAAATTGCATCTCTCACACCATTGAGTCCTGCATGAGTAATGAAAATTGCAGCTTCTTGAAGAACTTTAGGCTGATTTGTAAACAAATTAATTTGAATATTTTTGTAGTGGTATTTCGATATAAGATCTTGATAAAGATTTTCATTTCCTCCTGTGCTGATGATTAGCTCATAGTTTGTCTTGCTGAAAAATTCTATTATTGAGCAAAAAATGTCAAGCCTTTGATTTAATATCGTTCCTAATGAAAAATAAATTAGGCTGTTGGCTTCCAATTTAGGATTTGGGTTTTTGGATGTTTGAATAGAAATATTATTCAAAAAAAAATATTTTTCAGGACGAGGAAATTCTGACAAAATAATTTTTTCAAAAAATTTTTGAGATGAAAACATCACAACTTTTTCTGCATAACTGCATGACAGCATTTCAACAAGATTTTTCCCTTTTGAATTATACTTCTCACGAAGCTTTTCTGCAAATTTAACTTGTTCTTCTTTTCCATCATCATAAAAATGAGTTTGCAACCAAAACTCATCTTCTGCTGGTAAAATGGAAGGCTCAAAGCATAAAAATGGCTTTTTAAAATAACTTGCTACTGTATTGCCCCACACTGTGAATGAGCTAAAAACTACAGCATCAAAATTTTCTCTATCAAAACACTCTTTAAACCAAGGCATTATGAATTCAGTAAACGAACCAAATTTATCTACAAACATCAAGCCAATTTCTGTGGGTTTTAGCTTTACACTATCAACAGCTTCAAGTTTTGAAATTTGGGGACTTGGATATGGTATGAATTTTGCACCTGAAATTTCTATTAAATTCTGAACTTGTATAGGAGCATAATATACAACTTCATGACCTCTTGATATCAAGGATTTCGTCATGTCGATTGTTGGGGTTATATGGCCAATAAATAGACACCCAATAACAGCAATTTTCAGTTTCTTTGGACTTTCTTTTGGATCAATTATTTTTGAGGTTGACTCGTTTTCATGATTGGAGCATAGTACACTTTCATGATCTGAAGAATTGAATTTTGAGCAAGGATTACCTTCTTTTGGCTCATAAGAGACGTGATGGATTGACGCAACAGCTACGCTCAATGAGAGAAACACGAACATTAATGATCTTGATACCATTTATATATAACCAGAAAATAAAAATTTCTGAAATATATAAGAGATAATTAAATTTATGAAAATATATTAGCTGAAGAATCATACATAAGCATTCCAGTTATAGCGATCTTTATTTTTATTTGAATTTATTTTTTGGGATGGATTGTTTTGAGGCTGGACATTTCCACGAATATCACATATCTCGTTATTATGGCCTAAAGAATTTATTTACGAGCAAGGCTTTTTTTTGAGCCACACGTGAAAAATTTGATGTAACTGTGATGCTACTGATAAATATTATCAAAGATGTCAACATCATTTATATTTGATAAGGAATTAAAAATACCCAAAATATAAATGCTAAATTAATTTATGAAAATATATTAGCTGATGGATTTCGACTATTATTATTGTTGTTTTGAATTCTACTAATTAGTTTTAAGAATTGATTGACAAAGTTAATAAATTAAGATAAGGCATATCTTGAATAAATAAAATTTAAACTTCAACTAAAAGGTAGTAAGATTTCAGTCAATTAATTATAAGAAGTAATTTAATCAAAAAAATTGAAGTATTTTATGATTTCAATATTTTATAATGAATTTGAGGATTTAATATGGCAGCATTACCCTATTTTATTTAGATTTCATCAGGACATTTTTATCATTAAAAGTAGGCATTTCAAAAATGGATAATAAAATATTGTGTGAAATTCGACTGATACGCAAATTAAATTCAATACATTTAGTTGATAAACACAGATTCAATTAAAAGTATCATTTATCATATTTTAAATTAAACTTCAACTTTTTATTTTCAATTATTATTTTCTTAAGTTCTTTCATGATTTATTATTTAATTATACGCTATAAATGATTTAAGATTAAAAAAGTCCTCTCGATTGTTGTTTATTTTGCCTTTGACCTCCAGTATTGTCTTCTTCTGCTTTTTTCTCTTGTTCTTTGGTTTTCTTTGCAGCAGCTTCATTTGCTTCGCTTTCGAGTTTACTAATTTCATCTTCAATAGAATTTGCTTGCAATGCTAGATTAGGGTCATGCTTCAAGATTTTTTCTGCTTTTCTTAGCGTTGACAGCTGCTTTTGGATCATTTCTCTTTCTGCTGTAATGTGAGCAGGCTCACTCAATAAGTTCAGCACTGTTTCACTTCTATTAATGCTTTCGTAAAGCTGCATTTGCATTTTATCCATAACTGATCTTACTAAGAAATAGCCGATAATTTTAGGTACTGTATCTCTTACATTTCTCACTACAATCCTAAAGTACGTATCAATCCTACTTCTTATTTCATCAACAAATACACTCTCAGGGTTTTTAGGAGCTTTATTATCGCTTTTCGGAATTATGTCAGTTCTCTTTGCTAAATACTCTACGTCAT
>CATKHM010000784.1:0-13918 GCA_949751825.1 Blepharisma undulans | reverse complement strand
AAGAAGAGCACTCACAAGAACTCTTCAGAGAAGGATGCTGCCCTTACTGCAACGAAGAACTCGGTTCTATTCACTTGCACATTCATCTAAACACCTGTGACGTCTACAACGAAATCGTAGATCGGACCGAAAATATTGACATCAACTCCAGATGAGCATCCCTTCGAAACTCAATTTCCCAAGCAAATCCCAATGATATGTTCGATTCCGAAGACGATATTCACATTTCCAGCTCTTCTGACTCAATTTCTGTCTCAGAATATGAAAGTCTTGGATACTCGTTTCCACTTCCTCTTGATTCAAGAACAGACACCCCACAATTCGGCTATACTTTTATGAAACACTCAAAAATCCCTTCATATCCTTGTGTGTACCCTCTTCGCCCTCAATCAAAACACAATCGCCAATTTATAGGCTGCCCTGTATGTTTCAACGAATATAACGTAATTTCACATTTCCCACTGGTTCTTCCTGCTTGTGGGCATACAGCTTGCAAAGTTTGTCTTGAAAAAATAGCAGAAGAGCGATCAGTTATCAAGTGTCCTGTTTGCCGCTCAATGAATTTCAAAGAAGTTTACAGTTTGCCAGTCAATTATGCACTTCTTGATGTTTCTGAGCATAAAGAGCACAAAGAATTATGCAATAAACATAACTCAGAAATTATTGCATATTGTAAAGATGATGATATTTTGCTGTGTGGAGCATGCATATTTGATCATAAAACGCATGATTCTTTTTTGCTGAGTGATGCAAGAGCTGCAGAAGTCGCGAAAAAAAGAATGGAAAATATCGATGCACAAGAAAAAGAAATAAATAAAGTCAAAAGGATATGGCAGAATACTGCAAAAGAAATGAAGGTGTATACAGATGAAATTTCAATTGCTATGGAAATACATACAGGGGAATTGAAAAAACATGCGAAGATTATGATTAAAAAAATAAAAGAAAATACAGCGGAGTGTATTAAGCAGCTTGGGAATTTTTTGCAAAAAGAAAATATTGAAAAAGTTAAGAAAAAAATAAATGAAAAAATAAAAATTGTGAATAATGAGCTGAAACTGCTTGATGATAAGAAATCGAAATATGAAGAGCTGAGTATTATTGAAAAGCTGAAAAAGCCGTCAATTGAGGCATTAGAAGATAGAGAGCCTCCAAATATTGAGAATTTCAAAACAATTATATCGAAACTTAGGGTAGAGATCGATTATGAAGATGCTATTACGAATATGAATTTGCCTTTAAAATAAATTATCTGTGTTAACTAATATATTTTTGCAAATAACTTATATTATCTTAAATTATCTAAAATATCTCACATTTCGAACACTGACAGCTTGATACCTTTCTTTCCACCATCAATTGTGATATCTCTTTCTTCACAGGCCTATTCATATATTCAAACTCTTGATTCATATACGCAAACCCTCTATCCCCCAACTCAGTAATTTCTGACTTATAAAAAGTATTATCATGAGTTTCAAGTGACATTTTTATTTCAGTCAAATTAAAGTGTTTTTTCACATCTTGGATTGTATAAGCCCCTTCTCTTGGCGAATTTACCCTCGTCAAGCTTTCTTCCAATCTGGTTTTGCATTGTTCAAAATGATTTGATACTGAACTATCATTTAAGCTATCATGCTGAGATTCACTATATTCCATATAAGAATCCCTCACAAATTCCGGGACTGATCCCATGCTGATAGACCCAGGTGTTTGATGTGGCTTTGAAAGAGTATCCAGTCCTGAAAAATTCGTTGTAATTGTCCCACTAAGTCGGAATGATAAATTGCTTTGTTCATCTGAGGCAGAATATTCAAGCTCAAATGGGTCAATTCTAAGCTCATCGATGTCGTCACTTCTGAAGTCATAGCTATTGCTTCTTTGGGTTCTAGAAGTCATGGAGGATATTTGGTCTCTATTTGTGGCAGCGACACTTACTTCTTCGTTGATTAAATCTGTGTTTAGTTGTGGGATGAAGGGTTTATTTTTGATTTCATGAAAATATTTTATTTCTTTGGATTTGTTGTTGATGGTGTTTGTGATTTCTTTTATAGGGAATTGAGATGATTTTAGAGAGGCGCGTTCTCGTCTTGCGAATGCAGGGATGACGTTTTCGTCTATGCTTGGAGATAGAGATAAATTTGAGTGATCTAAATCAGGGTCTTTTGAGTGAAAAGCAAGCTCTCTTGCTTCTTGGATTAGAAATAAAAGCCTTTTTGCAGGGATTTTGGATAGACTGTAAACAAAATTGATAAGCTCTTCAATGATTATTTGGGGATTTTTCTTAATTAGCAGCTGGTCGATGGACAATTTGGGATCTTTTAAGTAGTTTCTTGCAGCCGTCACAAAATTACAAGCAAATTCTGAAGAATTTTCTATAGGGATTTCTTTGAATTTTATATTGTTGAAATTTTCCAAGAGATCCATGATATTTGTCTTTTCTTCATTTATTCTTTTCTCATTTGAAATTAATGTGACCTTTTTATTTCCTTCAGATATTTCAATATGAATCAAAATTCATTCTTTAAGCACTAGGAGTTGATATACACTTAAATCGTCAATTTCTTTGGGAATTTCTTCTAAAAATTGATAGTGATTTGGCTTTATATGCCTAAATATAGATTACTTAATATAAAGCGAAACAACTTTGAAATCAATTTCTTTGGTGTATTCAAGCTTTATTAGATCTGACACGAAGATTTTATCAAAAATTTGTGTGTTTAAGTCTGAATTAAGAATAGCTTGCTCGTTGAAGTCACTTTTTGAATTATGATTTTCTTTATTCATATTATTCAAACTCAAAATGGAATCTATTTAATAACTTAAAATAAGAAATATATCATTTTGATATATTTTTTTGAGATTAAAAAATGCAATTTTAAGGATTGCAGAAAGATGCTGGTTTAGATCAGAATATATCTTAGCTTATAATATATTTGTTTAAAGATCGTTTTAAGCAGCAAAAATCTGTATGGAGTTATTGCTTCTGCATGTTTTATTATAAAAGCTTTTATCTTTGCTCAACAATCACCAATTTATTTATTTCTAAACTATTTATCTCAAATTATCAATATTATTTTATGAAATTGATGATTTACAGGATAGCATCCTCATTATCTAAAAATATAAAATTTACCCAATAAATTGACAAAATAAGTAATAAAATTTTGAAATCAAAGAATAGATGTCTATTATTGTCATAAGTTTGCATATTATGATATAAGAATATGGCAAAATTTGTCGCATACAATATGCTGCTTGCCCTAAAAGAGGAAGAGTTTATGATAAATGAATACAGCAAAAGTATTTTCCTAGACAGTATAGATCGATTCACTGCAGACATTCCATATTCTAATAGATTTATCAAACCACGGGTTCTATTTAGTGCAACAAATCCTTCATGTCCTCCTGATTTTATTATTATTTCTCCTCAAAGAGACCCCTTACTCCTCAGTTTCCAGTGATTGGAACATAAGCGATCAACGAGGGCTTTTAAATGCCAGCACAAAAATAAAGGAGGCTTTTTCAGAATCCCATGAGCAGCTGCTCAAAGACTATAAAAGCCCAAGAACTGATATGATTTATTATATTGCCAACAAAAGAAAAGGCTTAACTCAAAAGAAATGAGATTAAAGTTAATATTGGCAGAGGGGATTTGTAAGAAATCGTTAATCTGCGCCTTTTCCTATTACTTATGAATCCTCCACACAGCCAATATTTTGCCATGTGAGCATTTTGCCGCAAAGCAGAAAAATTTACGTGAATTTGCAATGTCCACGTTGAGCTACCCACTTGCATCATTTGACAATAAGTCCGCTTGCTAAAGCCTAAAATCCTTATCAGTAATACTCATCATTTCATAGTTTGATGCATTGAAATTTTTTTGAAAGATGAAGAGTTGGCTTATTGCCAGAGTAATATTATCACTTCAATCCTATATTTCGCTAGGATTTTCTTTTGAAAAAATATTTATATATAATTCTATTTCAAATTGTTTGAGTTGGAAGATGATAGACAATCAGTAATTTCTATATTTTAAATAAATGGCTTCCACGCAGTGCTTCGAAAAAGGCTGTGGCCTTAAAGTTCAATATACATGCCAATGCACTTCTCCTCAGTCCTTCTTCTGTGAAAACCATCTCATAAAGCACTATAAGTTTTCCAATATCTCGCATAGCATAGATTCTATTTTTCTTAAACCCTGCCCAAGGACAAAAGATTCAATTCTTGAAATTCTTGCAGAAGAAAGATCTAAGAAAGAAAAACTAAAGAAGAAGGTCATTGCATGTTTTGGACAGCATCTTTACAATTCTAAAAGCTGCCTCGAGGAAAGCCTATCCAAGTTGGACTTTGATTCAGCTGAAATAAATAGTTTTTATGAAAAGATTTCTCAAGCTCAAAATATTTCAAAGCTAGACCAAGACCCAATTTTGATGCTATTAACTTTAGAGCCTGATATCGCGATCAAGAGTTTAAAAGAAATGATTCCAGTGGATTCAGAGTCGTATGGAAATATAAAGCTATTCAGCATATTGAACGAAGAAATTGAGGTGATGGTTGACCGATTCATAAAAGATAAACTAGAAGCTATCCTTGACAGAAGATTCCATAATTTTGAAAACAAATTTGAAGAACATGATAAAGCAATCAATGGCAGGCTAGAAGATATGAGCGATTATTTTGATAATATAATTGATGAGAGCAAGAAAGATAAAAGAGAATTTAATGATTTAAAGATTGAAAACAAGCTTGAAGAACATGATGAAATTTATAATAGAAAGCTAACAGAAATTGAGCATTCACTTTCTGATCTAGCCAATGAGAATGAAAGGAGCAAAAGGAAATTTGAAGAATGGAAGCAAGAAATCAGCACTGAAAGAATGCTTAAAGAGCGTGATGAAACAATTAACCGCAAGCTTGCAGAAATTAAAAATTCTATTTCTGGTGTACTTGATCAGAATGAAAAAAACAGAATAAAATTTGAAGATATTTTTGAGAAAAAATTTGAAAAGCATGATAAAGAAATCAATGGCAAACTAGTGGAAATTAAAAATTCAATGTCTCACATGATTGATGAAAAAAGATTTAAAGAGCATGATAAAATAATAGAGAGCAAGTTAGCAGAAATCAATCAGTTTATTTCTCATAGAATTGCTGACAGTGAAAAAATTGATAGAAAGCTCGAAGAGTGAAAACAAGAAATAGATCTTCAAGTTCAAGAGCAAAAAAAATTGATTATTAGCAATATTAATTCAGCTTCAGAAGATATCAATAAAAAAATAACCTTGGAAAATCAAAATATCGAAAGTAAATCCACAATTCCTCAAAATTGAATAAATAAAAAGAAATCTATTTCAAGCAAATTGAATGACCCAAAAACAGAACGAGATTTTAGAGAAACATGCTCAGAATATGAAAATCAATGTTCTGCTTCTAATAAACCACTGAGCCCAGACTATCAAGAGTATATCAATCTTTACCATCGGACAAGTTCGGTTTATATTGTCAGCAAAGATGAAAATAGAACAAATTTGATTATTTACGACACTGAAAGTGAAAAAGAGAATATAAGAGTATTAGGAATTCCAGAACCCTTACACTCAGGCTCATGCATTACCCAAATTCCTAATGGTGAATTATTCTGCTTTGGTAACGACCCAGTTTCTGGGATTGCTGTGATAATTGATATGAACTTTGAAGTAAGAATTCTGCCTTCTGGAACTCCATGCAAATGATCATCAAGTATTTATTGCAATAGCGATGTCTATTGCTTTGGAGGAAAAGATGAATATAACAATGCTTTAAATTTATCCAGCAAATTCGATTTAATTGGGAATCAATGAATAGATTTAACCCCAATGCCAAATGAGGATTTTAAGTGCAATAGCACTATATTTAATGGCTATATTTTAATTGCTGGGTTTTCAAATAGAAATCTCATGCGATATTCAATTGATAATAACACCTTCTTTACTATCCCTTACATGTTTGGAAAGAATAAAAGAAAGATTCTGATAAATGTGGCGAGATTGTATGTGGTTGAATGCAATGGCATGATCTATGAAAGTGAAGTTGGAGATGAGTGTTCTTTCAGGCAACTTGTCCATTCAATCATTAAAACTAATCCTTCTCAGACATATTGGTCATATAATAAAGGAGGAATTTATATCTCAACAAGCTTGGATCAGAGATATTACAAGTTTGATTTAACCACAAAAAACATGGTTAAGCTTTAACGAATAAAAATCATTATAAAAAAGTTAATAAATAATTAAAAATTATGTTTGATTGCAGTAATTATTTGATCATTTTATGTCCTAAAATGTATGGGAAATTATTAAAGTATAATATTATTAGTATTGCTAATAATAAATGAATAAAGGTTGGATTATTTAATATAATTGACAGCAATATTGTCGTCTGGGTGAAAAGTTTGACAATGTTTACAGCCGAATCCTAGCTGTGTCTGATAAATTTTGGCATTGCTTTACTTCATTATTTATGTTTCATATAATCTTAAGACTTGCTTTTCTTCGAATTTATATAAATTTTAAATTAAATTACGTCTAGCTATTTAATCATTATCGAATTATGAGAGATTCGCCACCCGAAATAGAATTTCATTGATAAACTTTACTAAGAATATCTGGCTCCATGATACAAATAAATCTTAAATGAATTTATTTTCAACAGCTTGCTTGAAGCATATAAATAAACAAAATTTCATTCAGCTATCTAAAACTAGATTCTCAGATTGACTCTTAAGCTATTATAAGCTTTGGATAAGTGACTATTGAAGATTATTTTGAATGAAAACGTTGAAAATAAGAAAGATCATTATAAGAGAAATAAGCTATTGTAGAACATAAAGCTTAATGACGCAAAGTAAGCCTAAGCCATTCTTTTCTGAAAATTATCCCATAGCATTGCATGCTTTTAAACATCTCTTTGCATTTCTATTTTACTTAAACCCTATTCAGGAGCAAAAATCAGAAATTCTTGCAAATGAAAAACTTACAGGATCATTAATTTTGGATATGCCAATTAATCTTTTAAATCTATTATTCCAATGAGGTTTTCTTGATGAAATATTGGCATGTTTTATCTAACTTTATATAATTTAATATAAGTTTAATTTTATTGATAATCGTTATTATTCTTTTTAATTTCTTCACTCACTTCTGGGCGTGCTTCTTGGCAATAAAATGACTTGAATTTTGCTTTATCAGTTGCTAATTCCATAATTTTTAAAATCATCTCTTTTAATTGCCCCTTCTTTTTACACCATATATATTCATCACTTTTTCTTAAAAAATATAATGATACAAAAGCAGCAAGAATCAAATCATCGCGCTCTTCAGGTTCTCATGTTTTATAAAATGTTTTTACATCTTCAAGTCCTTCTCTTCAAGTAGTTGCTCTTTTCATCACTGCTATAAGCTGTCTGACTTTCTCTCTTTTTGCAAAATCTTCATCTTCAGTATGTGAAATTGATCATTCTTCAGTCGAATCGAGTAATTGATTATGACATTCCCTGCTTGTGATCCAACCTTCACTATTTTCAATTCATAACTCATCTTCATCTAAATCACCAGTCTGTGAATATTGATTTAAAGTATTTTCTGTTGGGCCAGGGCAACTTGGGCTGTTTGAACGCCACTGAAATCGAGCTTCATCATAAAAACTTTCCGTCAGAATTTCTTCTGTTTGAGTTTCGGTTTCCTTTGGGCCTTCCTTTCAAAACGGAAAGACGTTTTTTCAGGGAGAACAAATTTTCTGCCTTTTTCTTGGCTTGATATGCAGATCAGACTCTCGACAGATGCTTAATTTATTCTTCACCATCTAATTTATATTAAATGATGCTTAAATAAATTAAAATTTAGCTAGCGGCCAGGCTTGAAATAATTCATTTATTATAGGCAATTCTTCAGAAAGCATAGTAGATAAGTTTGAAGGTTGCGGCCATTGTGATAGTTATAGATGCTATCAAAGCCCCCATTCATATTATTTGAATTTAAATAAAAATCATTGCATTTTTGGAAGTGGGGCTTGTTAATTTTGTCAGTTTGGAAACACTTTTAAATGGTGGTTTCAGTATCCAGATGAGACTCATTTTTAGTTCACTTATTAATAGATGTGAACCATTTGTCAGAGATAAAGAACTTAACTTACGTACAATACCTATCTTTAGAAATGATCAACTAGGGATATGAATTGCTTTTGTTAAAAAAATTATTTCTCAGAGGTAACCAGCCCTCATTTCTCAAAAGATGTAAACGATTGAATTTTCAATGGTAATTTTATTGTAAATATAATACTAAATGTCTATGATAATGAACACTATATTCATTATAGATAATGCAGCTCTTGCACCTTCAATTGGTCTAAATATACTAATAAGGAGAGCACAATTGCTTTGATCTGCAATGATGATAAAAGCTAATCTATCTTTGGCTGTTAAATGGACTATAAATCTAATTATTGAAGTCTTCCTTATCTGAATAAGCTAATCACTACAGACTCATGTGAATTAGCTTGATGTAAAATATATGATAAATAGCTATTTTAACCTGCTTTTGCATACCCACATTGGTACATAATCTAATCACATTTCCTGTGGGATTCTAGATCCCATTATTCTAAATTGGGTCTTCATGATACTTAAGATGTGAACAAGGATATTTTCTTTATAGATAATAGTGTTTTGAAATTTTACATAAGTTGTATTTAGTCTTGCAATAGTTGATTCTAATCCTGGATGCTATCTTGACGAAAGCATCATAAACTTGCATTGCTAGCAATTCAATCAGACATTTGAAAAGTTTTAAAGATAAAAATCTTTGAATCTAAAAGAAATATTATAAAGAGTCCATAAATTATGACACTTCTTCGAGTATGTGAATCAAATAAAGCAAAAAAAATATACAAGAAAGACCATTTATTCAAATTAGTTTTTTATGCAAATTTTTCCAATAAATTGGACTGCGTGATGAAATGATATACAAAAAAATGAAGTAGTATAGAATAATTCTAAATATGATTTTAATATTTCTAGCAGCCTTGCAGCTGATCTTTGGAGCTTCGAATCAACAACATGGCCCAAATAATCAAGAAATGGACTTCATCGAATATAATAAAGTCCAGAATCAGCTACTTATGAATGTTGAATATCAAAATGACCATATGAAAAGAAGCCCTATTCAAAATTACCAGCCAGTGAATTTAAGTCAAAAAAAAGACCCACCAAAAAAATCAAAAATAACTCAAAAAAATATAATGCCGCTTTATATGCAGAGTTATAAAGAGTTAACTGATTATTGATTGAGCCAATCTCCTTATGGCATTGATGGAAGAAATCCAAAAGATTTGAACGCCAAGGAGTCAAGGCAGCTGCTATCAAACGATTGCTTGTATGACCAATATTTTGATAATACCACAAGCTTATGCTCTAATTGCCGTGAGAAGTTTTCTGAATGCTTAACATGCAACGAAACAACTTGTTTGAGCTGTAACTATAAGTCATTTTTAAACAGTGATGGTAAATGCTTTTCATGCCCACTTTATTGCTCTTTCTGCAACCAAACTGATTGCATTGAATGCCAGAGCGGATATTTCAAAGATAAAGATGGAGAATGCATTGGATGCACTCAAAACTGTGAAAATTGCACTGATTCTTCTTGCCTTTCCTGCTCATTATACACTTTTCTAGATGAATTTGGCAAATGCTTATCCTGCAGTTCAAAATTTGTAAATTGCCTCTATTGCGATGAATCTGCTTGTCAAGTGTGTCGGGAAGGATATAGTCAAAATATAGATGGCAAATGCATTGAATGCCAAATTGAGTGTGCAGATTGTAGCGGAGGAAAATGCAATTTGTGTAAAACTGGATATCTACTTGACACTGATCGTGCGTGCAAAAAATGCCAAAATCATTGCAATAATTGTGATAGAAATACCTGCTATCATTGTGATCCTTACTATTATTTGGATTCTTCTGGAAAATGCAATAAATGTACATCCAATTGTCCTCAGTGCAATGAAACATCTTGCACTGGGTGTGAAGAAGGATTTTATCTAGGGCTTGATAATGAATGCCGTCACTGCACTGAAAAATATGGTGAAATGTGCTATAAATGTAATGAATTGACTTGTCTCAATTGTCTTTTTGGTTATTTTCCTGGGGCAGATGGCATATGCATCAAATGCACTGATAAGTATGAAGGCTGCAACTATTGTGATAATGACTATTGTTATCAATGCCAGTACTCATATTATATGGATTGGAATGATAAATGCAGTCGCTGTGGGTCTGGCTGCGAGAATTGTTTAAATTCAACTGCTTGTACAAGCTGCATAAATGGTGACTTTCCATATCCAGACGGGACTTGTGAGTGTAACATTCGAGGGTTTTATTATAGTTTGATTACGAAAAGATGTGAGCAATGCTCTGAGGGGTGCAGAACTTGTACTAGCACTACAAATTGCTTAAAATGTGGAGCCACAAGTATGGTTAATAATGGTGATGGAACTTGCTCTTGCTTAGATGAAAATTTTGTGTTTGCTGATGACAGATGCATTTCTTGCTTAGATTATGGTTGCAAAACCTGCAAAAGATCGGATATTGTGGGAAGTTATTATGGCAGCTTTGGTATATGATGCACTTCTTGTGATAATGGGGCGTATCTAAGTTATGGAAGCTGCACTGGATGCAAGTCTGGATGTTCTGAATGTACTGATCAAAATAAATGCACCAAGTGTATTGATCCTGATATGATGATAATTAATGATAGCAATGAAGAGTGCGTTTGTATTTCTGGCTATTGATGGGACTCTTATGCCAATTCTTGCAAGTCTTGCTTATCTGGATGTGCTAATTGTAATATCAAGTTAAATTCTTGCGAATCTTGTTTTGACGCAAAATACATGATAAATAATTGAGATGGAACCTGCTCTTGTCCTGCTTCCATGGTTTATAATAATGTTACGTTTCGCTGTGAAATTTTCGTATTAAATTGTGCTGAATATGGAGATTCAGGATGCTCTAAATGCGAAGAAGGATATTTTCTATATGATAATTCAGGTGTTTTAGAATGTTTATGTAAGATTTTATTTAGCTTGTTCTGAGTCCTGCGATAGTTGTAATCCTCATCCAGGCTGCTTTCTTTGTGGAACAGCAATAAAGAAAGAAGAATCAACTTGTGCTCCTCTTAATACCGTAGGTTACTTGCTAAGTTTTGAAGATGGAAATTTATTTGTTGATTTTGCTTATGATCTCCCAGGGTCATTGAGTCTTAAAGATGTTACTGTGACGACTCCAGGAAATTATGATACCTCTTCATGGAGCATGACTCAAATAACACCAAAAAAATATATGATTGCAACTAATCTTCAAGAAAGCGATCTTCCAATAGATGTCAGTATAAGTCTAAAACGATTAGTCTAGTAATAATTTATGATTATGAATATTTGAATTGATTGCTCTTTCTCTCTATTTAAAATTATTATAATCGAGAATAAATTGAATATTTATTAAATTAACTCTACTACTAACTTCAATAAAAATTTCAGCCTTAAGATTCCTGGTTCTTATTTTAATTACCTTTTAAGCTTGAAGTTTAAAATTGAAATATATGCTTATCTGAAGGAGAATTGCATTCAATATTCCGATTATTGTATGAATTTGGACTAATAAGTGAACAATAGAGTGAATTTAATAGAGTCAAGACTTTCCAATAAAATCAATAGAATTTTATATCTGCATAAGGAGGGTGCATTTCCGGCCATGAAAGGGTTAAGTCTTGGAAGAGCCATGCTTTCAGATACAACGATTATATTGTTTGATGAAGCAACAGCTAATAAAGGATATTTAGTGGAAAACCACTTCTTGCAATTGCTCATAGGATTGGAACAATTATGGGCAACGATATTGTGATAGTAATGGATCAGGAGAATTAAAGAAATTGAAATCCTAAAAATCTGGTAAAAAGATTCGTTGTTTGAAAAACTTGCTCAGAATATTCATGAGTAACATTAATTATCTAATTGCAAACATCTTCAATTTAATTAGCAGATTTTCGAATTTTCTTTATTTTAACTGATAAAATTATAAATTTCAGCCCATCCATTTTGAAATTCAGACTGATAATCAATGTCTTTTTAAAAGATTTTGCTAAAAAAAGAAATTGAGATAAATGAAGAATCAAAAACTCTTCCAAAAAGGAAAAAGTATATGAAGTATATAGTGAATTATATATATACTTTTTAATAGATCGATAATAAATTATGATAAAAAGTGCATATTTTAACTAAAATATTTAGAATTAGCTATTACCATCTTTGGAACCGATTTGGGTCACAAAGTATCTCACACACATATAAAGTGTTTCAAATGCAAACACTTGCAGTAGAGTTCCATAGAGGAAGCTAATTGCCCAATACCCACTCCACTCAAAGCAGAATGTAGAACTAAGCACAATAATCCCAATCGGTGACCCAGCAATCACAACAACTCCTATTCCAACCGCAGTATTCAATAATCCAGAAGTCTTAAGTCTATTAGTACTGAATACCAAGCTTAAGAATATTTCAACAGGAATAGTAATCCCAAGCGCCAAAACTGTAAAAGCCAAATATTTCCCTTCATAGTCATTGAAAAGAGTTTCAGTTGATGCTGATGATCCTGATTTAATATTTTCAAAAATATATAGTAAAAGCCCTTCTAAGAAAAGCTCAAGGAGAATAACAGTTGCAAAAGTAAAAACTCTGGCTTTTCTTGGATAGCTTTGTCTATAATACGCCAAACCAAACAATAAGTGCCCTTCAAATAGCTGAACTAGCTCAGTTTTACTTGCTTCTGCATTCCTTTCATTATCATCATTCTGTAAATTATCATTAAATATATTGGCTTCAGGTATAACCATTACAGATTCTTCCGGATTTTCTACATCTATACTTCTTTCATCATGCGGATGATTTTCTTGCCTTATTGGTTCAGGAAGCTCAGGAGCCACTGTAGTAATTTTATGGGAATGAGCATGAGGATTATTTGAATCAGATTTTTCAGCTTGGCCTACATAATTTTGGCCTAATGGCTCAGGGAACTCAGGAACTATTTTAGCTGATTTATGAGATAAGGCACGAGGCAGGCTCCTATCTGATCGCTCAATTGGAGTTGCATATATCTTTCCTGAATCCTCTGAAACTGCAGGAGCTACCTGGTTAACATTATGAGCTGATAACCAACTAGTTTTAGGCTTCCCTTTTTCATCCCTCTTATCCAAAGCGATTACTATTAGTAATAAAACTAAAATAAACAAGAAAACTGATGCTAGTATGTAAGCAGGAGTATAGTTCTGAGGACATGATTGTGAGTCTATAGGGGTTGGGATATCAGGGATTGTTATTTTCATTTGGCCTAGCTTGTACATAGAGAAATGGTAAACTTCAAAAATGATGCTTTTCTCTTTAATTTCTTTGATATCACAGCCATCGTGGACCCAGTTTTTATTAGTTTCATTATAAAACATGCAAGTCCAGTTATAGCCATCTTCAATGCTATCATAAATAGGCATTTCTAGTGTTACAGGGTAATCTTGGCTGGAAAATGGGACATACTCTTCTGTTGATTTTGATAAGACATAGTCTATATAAGTTCCAGACTGAGCAAAGCTTAACATTGCAACGTCAGAATAATCATTTGAAGTGTTAAAATAGTCTACCTTTATATTCATAATATCTGTATCCAAAAAGCTGAAATGAGATGGGAACGATACAGTTCTGTTTTCTCCTAAGGAAATTGTTTTATTAGACATCGCACTGGGGAAGTTTCTATGCTTGAAAGTTTTGGTTTGAACTGTATTTTGAGATCCATCTAATGAGCCTTGTGTCACTAAATCCTGAACAGTAGCCGCAATCGTCC
>CATKHM010000783.1:0-13920 GCA_949751825.1 Blepharisma undulans | reverse complement strand
TATTAATTGGAATTATTACAGGGATTTTTGGAAGTTTTTTGCCTAGTAATTATACTCAAGCAGATTTGCAGAATGTAGAGAAATTTAAATATAAGACATCAAAAGCTGCTTATCTAATAAGCTGAGCGGCAATGGTATTTCTGATTTGGAATGCCTGCTCAAATGCAAGCAATTTATCATATAACCAACAAGGAAATCTTATCAAAAGTTTGATAATTACTTTGATTATTACAGTATTACTTGAAGGGGTAATTAAGCCTGCTTTTGAAGCTTTATTACATAAATATAAAGTTTTGGGGATAATCAAGAAAAATTGTTCAGCTATTGTGAAGCTAGTAATATGCTGCAAAAAGAGGAATCCTGCACAGGTTCACATAGAAGAATACATTAATCCTGATGAAGGTATGCTAAAAATAGAAGAATCACAGATTTAAAATAAATATCGATCATATATTAAATTTTTATTTATTAAATTATTTCTTAATAATATGTTTAGATTATGCTGAGCTCTGAAATGCTTTTCTACTAAATCGCCTATTCAAACTGCCCTAGAAAAGTCAATTTTCTTATACAAATTCAATCAAGCTAAGAACCTTGGCTATTTTTACAAAGAACTCACTTTACCACATATAACTCTACCCCAAAAAATTTTTGGCCTGAAATTAATTGTCGAAAATCGCCACCCACATAGTTTTTCGCCTATGCTGAAATCCGATATTCATTTCCTCATAAGGAAAATATGCGAGCAAACTTCAAGTTTCGACTCAATCTCAATAGTCGAATTTTTTGATTTAGCAATGGAAATAGATAAAAGGCATGAAGAATGATTCCAATTTATCTTAGCTAATGATGATTGGAAAACTTTAAGAGGAAAAATAATAGAAAACATCAACTCGAATTTATATCAAAAGAAAGATTTTATTTCTCTTTTTCGATCTCTGGCGCATTTTAAGAGAAAAGTTTGGGAAATTGAGAATCATATTCGAGAAATTATTAAAGATGAATCAGTTACTCTAAGTTTAGAAGAGTGTAGGATGATAATGGAAGGGATTTTAGATTTAAAACTAAAATACTCTTATGATATATTAAGGGTTTTATTGAAGAAAGCTGGTCAAAATATAGAATTAGACCCAAAAAATGCAGCAAAAATATTAGAAATGATAGGCATTTATGCAAAAATGAATTATTTTGACCTTGAAATTAAGGAGTATTTAATAAAAATTAGTAAATTGATTCCACTATGGAAAAAAGAAGAAATCATGTCAGTGTTCAGGTTTTATAACACAGGGAAATGATGAGATTTGACTTATTTAAACACTGCAGTCCAGAGTATATTATCTTTGATGAGATATGATGATTTTGATCTGAAATTTCTATTTGGTCTTTATAAAGAATTGTTGACAAATAAAAAGTATTTTAATATTTTTTCTGAGCTTATTGAAAAAGTGAAAAATGAGATTAATGCAAAGATTGGAACAGAAATAATGAACTCAAAGGATTTACTTACTATGCTAGATCTCATGAATAATTTAAATGAAGAAATTGCCGAATCATTGAAAAAACAAATAGAAAATTGTAAGTGATTATACTTTGGGCACAAATTTGATGCAGTTAATAAAATCTCACACATATTTATTATAAAAGATGAAAGATCTATACCTTTGACAGATATTATTTCAGTGGATGCAATATTAAGTGATGATCTTATTCGTTTAACACGAAAGCATATAGATATCAAGCTAGAAATTTTATCAGCAATTTTGCATACAAGGGAAGATTTGCAAGAAAAGATAGAAAAGTGAAAAATTGCTATTTTGAATGAGTTAGATGAAATAGGAAAATCTGATAATACAATTCTCAAATTTATAAAGGATATTAGAGAAATGGAGATTCCAGAAAATATTTTTCCTTATTTGAAGCCAGTTCATTTAAAAATTTTAGATTTTTGTGATAGGCTGCCAAATAAGACTATGAGTGCTTATATTTTAAAAGATTCATTAAAATTGTGCAAGAGCGATCCAGTAGCTTGAAAAGAATTTTATGAAAAAAATTCTTATGTTTTTCAGTATCATCACATAGGAAATGCACTTAGAGTGAAAGATATCCCAGATGATATTAGAAATCTACTTCGATTAAGTTACAAAAGAAATCATAACTAATTAGTTAGGTCTAATTTGAATTTAATGATACTGGAATATTCAATTTAACAAAAATATATTCGTCTTTGAAAAATTTTTAATTAAATTTTTAATAATGAGAAAAAATCTATCTGCTTTGATTTCATTAATAAAAATGATAAAATTTTTAACTCTAACCTTATTGGTACATTATTTTTCTCAAGGTAATTTACATTTAGCTGGTCTTATAACTACTTTATCTCATATTTCGATTTCTCCATCTCAAATCAGAACCCCCGCGAGGTATATTTTCAATATTTCACTATCTTCATTTACTCCTATTGATGCTATAATTACTGTAATTTTTCCTGATAATTCAGTTACATTCAATGCAACATCAAATTATTCATGCTCTCTTTCTAGATCCGATATCTCGATACCTTCAAGTGCTTTTTGCACATCAGATTTCAACACTCGCTCAATATCAATTTACAATTTTTTTGAAAATGGAGTTGCTCTTGCAGGCGCAGGTACTATCTTTTCAATTGGATTTTCAAATATAACAAATCCTATAACAACAGAAATAACCCCAGCTGTCATCATAAAAACGCTTACAAGCAACGGAAATCTGATTGATCAATCAGACTCTGAAAATTTTAATCTAACAATTCAAGCAACAGCAGCTTCTATGATATCAGCTTCAATTGCAACAGATTCAAAAGTCATTGGTGAAAATACAACTTGGACTTTCTCTTATACGCCACTTTACCAAACAAATGAGGGAACAATACTTTATATTGAATTTCCTTCATGAAATGGTTATATTGGAGCTAGTGGATCTGATGTAAAAGAAATCATAAGAGTATCGAATCCGTTGTGTATTGGAGTTGCTAACATTAATACTGATATATCCTGTAATTGAAACAGCCAGAATAGAACATTAAGCATCGCTAATGGGTTTCCAACTTTCTCAATAACAGGAACTGTAGTTTTTAATGTTTCTTCCTGCTATAACCCTCCAAGAAATACCAACCTCACTGGATTTCGCTTTTCTATAAAATCAGCCAGTTTTTGAATTTACGAAACAAGCACGAACCCTATTTCAGTTTATGTTTCAATACCTAGTTCTATTAAAATTGATGACTCATCTGTATGGTTTTACACTTCACTAACCCAGATACAGAGTTGTCTTGTAATACAATTTAATTCAAATTTGCCATTTTCCAAAGACGATATTATAGAATATACACTCCCTCCCGAAATTTCTGCGCCTTCTTACATATGAATCAGTGGAGGATCAGGATATCCTGTCCAGCCGGTGTTAATTGAAGTGAACTCAAACATAATAAGAGCTACTAAAGGCTTTACTTCTTATTTAAGCCCTTCATGGCTTGTACTTCCAATTTGTGTAATTTCAACGCCAAATTCAACAAAACCTACTGGACTATTTACTATAAAGCATTTAACTTCTAATTTAGATGTAATTGAGCAAGGAATTGGTGGAACACTAAAAGTCAGACCATCAACTATTAACCCTTACAGCATCAACCCTAATTGCATTGCCCCATATATTATTTCCACAAATTATACAGTTAAAGCAATTGCTACTTATTACTTTGATTTCTCAATTAATAAAATTTCAAAGGGTTGCTCGATAGTTGTATATTTTCCAACTCAAATAAAAATTGCTTCAAGAGTCAGTGGAAGTTGCCCATATATTTTATATGGTCTTGATAAAAATTCAAAATGCCAGGTGCAAAATAATATCCTTTATATTTTTGATGGATTTCCAAATGACTATGCAGGACAAATATGATTTGGAATAGACCAAGTTACAAATCCAGATACAACTGCTGCAACTGATTCTTTCAATATTACTGTATATACAGATAGTACACTTAATTATATGGTATTTTCTATTGCTAGTGGAGTGGTTTTTACTGCCACAAATGATTTAAATATTATAAACATAGTTCCTCAATCATTTTATACTGGAGACTTAACTTACTATATTTTTACTATATCTACGTCTCATATAATTCCTGCTGGAAGCCAAATTTCATTTTCATTTCCAACTAATATATCAGTATCAAATAGCGTAAGTTATTGCTCAGCTATCTTTGGAATTAGTGCAACCAGCACTCTATGCAGTTATGCAAACGGTCAGCTTTTGACTCAAAATTGGTTTCAATCACCAAAAGATCCTGGCACCTTTGCATTTTTTATTTATGGTGTCATCAATCCTTTTTCGGGGAAAAAATCTGGAACTTTTAATGCCACAATTTTTGATTCTTACAAAAATATCATTGATTTTATATCAACAGGATCAAATACTGTGAAAATGTTATATGCAAGCACATTAAATGCTTTATCGATAACTCTGAGTGATTTAGCCAATGGAGCCATATCAAACTATACGCTTTCGCTGACTACTTTTAATCCAATACCAGCCGGAGTTACAGTTAAAGTTTCATCATGATCATCATCGACATGCCAGACAATGTTTTTGAATCAGCCAACATGCATTGCAAAATCTAGTAATATTGCTTCTATTTCCTGCACAGTTCTTAATTCAGTCATTATAGCTGCTCTTACACTGTCAAGCAATGCGCTGCCAAGCAAAACAATACTTTCCTTTGACATTTTAAACGTGAAAAATAATATATTAACACAGCTCTGCTGATTCAGCGTTTCAACGTGAACGGCAGATGGAGATACAATAGATTCTTCAGTCACAACTACAGAAACAAGTCCAGCAAACATTGAAAATATTAATATAACAGCCAGCAATACCGAAATTGGAATGAAGACTAATTACACAGTTTCTTATTATCCTGTAAATCCGCATCCTTCTGGATCTTATCTTATTATAAATATTCCTACAGAGTTTTCACTTGGAAATGCAGCATGCATTCCTATCACTTTAGGACCGAAATTAAGCTGCTCAATTTCCTCATTAGAACTTACAGCTATAAATGGATTTGAGTCAATTTACAATTCTTCAACTAAAATTTCATTTATTATTACAAATATTATGAATCCAATTAGAGGTATTACTACTTCTCCATGGACTTTGAAATCATTTACAGATATATATTATAATTATGGAATTGATCAATCTACAACTATAACTTCTTCATTTTTTTGCTCTTCTAATTGCTTTACATGTATGTATTCATCAACAAATTGCACTTCATGCTATGAAAATTATTATCTGCTTGATTTCAGATGTGTGGATTCGTGCCCACCAGATCATATTTCTGACTCTATTGCAAGAGCATGCACGTTATGTAGCAGTAGTTATCCTATAATAATTAATAATACCTGCAACAGCTGTCCAGATAATCAATGAAATGATAATGGAAAATGCTATGATTGTGTTAGTCCATGCATAACATGCAAAGGTAGCAGCTTCTGCACATCGTGTGGAGAAATTTCAATATATCCTAATATTAGCACCCAAACATATTTGCATCCTTATAATGGTAATTGCCTAATATCATGCCCATCAGCTACAATAACAAACTATAATACTTTTAAATGTGATCCTTGCTTCAATTGTGTCCCTTGTCCTGATGGCTTTTATTCTACATGAGGAACCAATGACTGTGCAGCCCCTTGCGATAATTCATGCGAAATTTGCACTTCTGAGTTTCATTGCTTAAAATGTTCTGATCATAATCAATATATTGATAATTATGCATGCAGACCTTGTGATAGAAATTTTATTTCCAACAATGATGGGGAAACTTGCTCTCATTGCTTAGTAAATTATTACTCAAACCCAGGTGATACTGTGTGTAGTACTGCTTGCCCTGGACCAAGCTGTGAATTTTGTATTAAATGCGATAAAATGTGCAATAAATGCTGAGATTATTATGATTTTATTCCAATTGACCAAGAATATACTATAATATGTATGGAATTGAACTTTCCAGAACAAGAATTTATTGTAGGACAAATATCTGATGAATTTATAATAAATTTGAATTATTCGTATCCTGAAATATCTTTAAAATCACTAAATGATGAGATTGTGTTCAATACAACAAACTTTCCTTATTTTACAATTTTTATAAACGAAGAATATGATATAATAAACAATCCTCCTTATTTTTGGATTGAAATCGTTGGGATACCTCTGAATATCTCTATAGATCCAAAATATGATGACTTTTCTTCATTTATCACAAATAATGAAAATCTAATTCAGCAAACTTATGATCAATTTGGGAGAATCCTAATAAATCTTCAAGGAGACATAGTTTTTAATTTAGAGTTAAGCTACAAGGATGCTGATTCTTGTTCTTCAATATTATCAGATGCCACAATCTCAGAAATGGGTGGGAAATCCGTTCAATGCTATATACAAAATGAATCAAACTTAATGATCAACGTTGGCCAATGGGCCACCAAGACAAATTTTCTAATTTTTAAGAATAATGTTTTCTCACAAAAAAGTCAGAAAAGCATAACAAATTTAAAGTTTATCAATTTAGAGATTAAAAACTTTGATCCTCCTTATCCAGTCCCTATCATAAATTCTATATCAAGAACTTGCTGTGGATGTAGTTTTACACTTGATGGATCGCTGTCTACTGGTTTGGGAGTTTTAAATTATAAATGATACATTGATGGTATATTTTTTTCAAGCGAGCCTGTTACATCCTATGCTTTAGCACAAGGATGTGAAGTTAAAAATGAAATAAAAGTAGAATTAGAATTAAGTGACTTATGGCATACTGAGATAGCACAGAAAAGCATAAAGCTTGAGCAAGCTTCCACTATTGTGGTAATAAATTATTATAATGGCATTACTACTCATAAATATGCATCATTTTCTGCTGATATGTATTGAGATTCATCATCAAAAAGCAGCACGTCTTTTAATATTGTATGAACTTATTGACCAGAAAATAATCAAACGAAGATGATTACAATAAAAGGGCAAAATGAGTTTTCAACTATTTTTTATGATGAAATAAGTTATGTGATTTCTGTGACTGCAATCCCAAGTAATCCTGATTTTGCCTCTGCCAATGAAACAATTTATATTACGCCAGCTCCAGATATCCCTGCATTGTCAATAGTAGGGGTAAATTCTTCTGTTTATTGAACTGCTCAAAATTCATTTTATGTAGATCTTATTTATAGTGATGGCTCTATAGATAGAAAATACCCTATTATTTTATCAGATATCAATTGCTCATATGGCATACTAACTTCTGGTAATAACAATGGAGATTTTTTCTTTTTTGGAAAAGAAAATGAAAATTATTTATGCAGCTTTGCTGTGACTTTAAGTGCTTTGCCAAAAATTTATAAAAGCATTCCATGCTATTTCAATGTATCAAAAAGTAAAGTACCTGAAGTATACGTTTCTTATTATTGAGAGTATTTTGATTATTCAGCTCCTACAAGATTTATGGCAAATATTCCTGATCAAACAGATTTAATAATCAATTGAGCTCAAGCTGATAGTAATCCAAAAATCGATACAATAACCCCTAAAGACCAGTCTTCATATACAATCGATGCTTTTACATTAATTCCTGGGCTTACTTATGACTTTAAAATAATAGCAAGGAATAATATAACTAACGCTATATCTGAAGTGTCTACAAAGAGACCCGTAAATAGCCCTCCACAAGGTGGATCATTTTTTATAACCCCAAGCTCTGGCTATTCTTTAGATACTGAATTTATAGCAATATTTTTTGGATGAGTTGATCCTGAAAATAACATGCCACTATCTTATCAAATTTTTCAACGAGATGGCAAAACAACAATCGCAATTACTCCTCAAACATTTAGTAATGTTTTTGCTTTTTCAATTGGAAGCGTTGGAGATACAGTAATTATAGGCAGAATTTATGATGGATTGGGCACATTTAGAAATATAACCTTCCCAATAAAAGTAAATTCTACTGATAAAGATTCGAAAAATGAAGCTGATCAACTTATGAAAACTGGGCTAAATATGGATCAAACTATGTATATTTCAAAAATTATAGCAATTTCAAAGTATACATTTGAAAATTTAGTAGATGAAAACTATACTCAAAGTGTTATCAATATTTTGGTAGATGCTTTAAATGTGTGGACATCAAGTAAGATTATAAGCCTAAGTGATGTGAGTGCTTCAGTTGATATTGTCAGTGTATTTTTAAATCAATCAAAAATTTATGATGAAAATTTAATCCAAAACATAAGCTGAACTTTAGAAAATGTGATTTCGCAGGCACAAAAACTTGATATCGGGACATACTCTGTATTTTTGAAGCAAATTGATTTGCTTTCATCAAGGAGTTATCAAATAAATACCCTTGAGAAAAATAGCACAAATCGTCTTGCCTTTTTTCAAAAATTTGATAAATCGTTTAGCGAAGCATCAACCAAATACCAGATCACCACAAATCCAAATGAACTTTCCATCAATTATAATGGAGAATTTTATAATTCAACAATTATTTCCAAGGATAAGAACACTTTAAATAATCCTTTAAGTTTAGATAAGGCTGGGGTGATTGCTAATTTTTATGTAGATACTTCTCAAGACAATGATAATACAATTTATTATCAATCGTTAATTTCAGTTAACTCAATTGGAAATATTACAGATAACTTATTATTAAACTCTTCGGTTTATTCTACAACAATAGGATCTTGCTCTTTTCAGCGGGGCGGGTATCTAGAGTCTTCAGGATATATATTAAACCAAGAATATGAATATCCACCAAACATTAATTCTGCTTTTATAAAGCCAAACATCACAAAAACAACTAGTGAACTTAATAATAGAAGCTATAAACAAGTAAATTCTGCAAACATAAGTATCGATATTTCAACATCAGTTTTTTACTCAACAGGAGACTATTCTTGCCAAATATTAGATCAAAGTTCCAATATTTTTAGCACAACTCAATGTAAAACAATATTGAATTCAGACCATTCTTATACATGTGAGTGTAAATTTTTAAATCTTATTTCATTAATTCCTGCCCCTGACGTTTACCCAGTAATCAAAAGTTTGTATGGAAAAATCGATCTTGAAATATATGAAGGATTTTCATGAATCACTTGTGCTGTCTTTTCTTTGCTGACTATAATTTATTTGGTATTATTGAGAGATTTGATTAGGATTGATAGATTTAGCTGCAAGCTTTTAAAAATAAAAGTAAAAACAATCATAGCCAAAATTAAAATTTCAATGAAAAGTGAAATAAATTTATTTCAAACAAGAAAAAATATAGATAAGCATTTTGAAGAAGTCAAGCTTTCAATTTACAAAGATGTATTTGATAAGCTAACTGATGACAAAGAAAAAAAATTTTTGCCTAATTTATTAACAAAAAAGCGTATAATGAAGCAGGCTAATGATAGTTTCATCGAGAGGGATTTGAATCTTATAATTAATTGTATCGAAAATGCCAATACGAATGAAGAGTTTGAAAGAATCAAAAATAGGTTAATTGCTAAAAAAGGATATTTGAGGAAAGTTTATTATTTTTTGATGAAAATTTTCAAAATAAAAGATCAAGATAAAATATTTTTTAATGAAATGGTCAAAGATAAAGCAAAAGATATAAAAATTCAAATTGAATTTACTGAAGAATTGATCGAAAAATTGTTGGATTACTTGAAAAGGCCTAAAATTATTGAATTTCCACTGGAAGAACTTAAAAAGCAAGAAAACAAAAATGATATAATAGGGCATAAAGAAGTTAAATTTTCATTTTCAGAATATGAACTGGTAAACCCATGCGAAGTTAGCATTCGAACTGATTTGCAGTCTCAGTGAAGTGAACACAGAGTTGAAAATCTTATACCATATGAAATTCCGTTGAACTCTCAATATAAATCAAACTGATATCTTATATTTTTCTCTTATCTTCAAAAAAACATTCGCAGTAATTTTGAGCCAGAGCATTCTTTTACTTATTATTTTCTCAAAGATAACTTAGTTTTCGGCCTAATTGGATTTACTAACCTAAATTTTTCTAGAAAGGGAAGGCTTACTGTATTGATGGTAACTCTTTTTACAAATACTTGGCTAACAATATTGATTTTTGGCTCTGATTATCATTTTGATAGTCAAGAAAAGTATTATGGAGTATCAAAACTACGTATTATCCTTTATACTTTGTCATTTGCGATTGGGCTGATAGCCAGTATTATTGCGATATTTTTACCAAGTAATTATTTAAAGGAGGAATTTCTATCACAAAAAGTTTTTAAGAACGTAACTTCAAAAATATTTTATGGAATAAGCTGAATTTTAATGCTGGTTCTTTTTATAACAGGCTGCACTGCAGCAAGTAAACTAGATTTATATGAACAAGCAACATTGACAAAAGAAATTTTTATAAATTTGTTTTTTGCTATGTTTTTAGAAGCTTTTGTAAAGCCAATATGCTGATGGTGCTACAAATGGTTCAAATATAATGAACTAAGCCTAATTATGGGACTTGTGATAAGAAGATTAAATTTCTGTAAAAAGTCAAAAAGGGGAATTCATGACATGAGAATTTTACCTGAAGCGGATAATTTATAAAAGAAAATTAATTAATCTTGGTACACAATAATCATTTAATGATGGTATTCAAGAAAATAAGACATTGTTAGAAATTTTTAAATTATATTAATTTAGATAAATATTTTTATTTAAGCAGTAATTCTAAAATGAGCAAACACTTTTAAAATAATATTTTAAACACTCCAGATAAAATTGAGCAATAAAACTATTTATAAATATTTTATTTTATATATTAGCTTTCAACCTATTTTGATTTTATTAATTAAATTTCCTTAGTTAATATTCAGCTACACCTGTCTTGAATTAATAAAAATGATCATTTTTTTAACACTAATCTTATTGACCAATTACTTATCTCAAGGTAACTTTCATTTAGGTGGCCTTATATCTGTTTTATCTCCTATTTCAATTTCCCCATCTCAAATCAGAACTTCTGCGAGCTATATTTTCAAATTTTCACTTTCTTCAATGACTCCTATTGATGCTACAATTACTGTAATTTTCCCTGACAATTCTATCTCATTCAGCACAACCTCAAATTATCCATGCTCTCTTTCTAGATCTGATATCTCGATTCCTCCAAGTGCTTTTTGTGTGTCAGATCTCAATACTTTATCAATATCAATATACAACTTCTTTGAAAATGGAATTGCTAATCCAGACACAGGTACTATTTTTTCAATTGGATTTTCAGGAATAACAAATCCTATAACAACAGAAACAACTTCAGCAGTCATAATAAAAACACTCACAAATAGCGGGATTCTGATTGATCAATCAGATTCTAAAAATTTTAATTTAACGATTCAAGCAACAGCAGCTTCTATGATCTCAGCGTCAATTACAACTGATTCAAAAGTCATTGGTGAAGGTACGACTTGGACTTTTTCTTATACACCACTTTTTCAAACCAGCAATGGATCAACAATTTTTATTGAGTATCCTTCATGAAATAGCTATATTGGTGCTGGTGGATCTGATATTAACGAAATAATAAGAACTGCAAACCCTTCATGTATTGGAGTTAATAATATTAACCCTACGATTTCATGTAGCTGAAATGCCCAAAATAGAACACTAATTGTCAAAAATGGATTTGCTGCCACATCAATTATAGGAACTGTAGCTTTCAATGTTTCAGCATGCTATAACCCGCCAAGAAATATTGCCCTTACTGGATTTCGATTTTATTTAAAATCAGCTAGCTTCTGAATCTACGAAACAAGCACAAACTCTATTTCTGTTTCTGTTTCAACCTCTAACATTATTAAAATTAGTGACTCATTAATTTGATCATCCTACACATTAACTCAAGGATGAACAACTCTATATATGCAATTTAGCCCAAATATTCCATTTTTAAAAGATGATATCATTGAATATACAATTCCTCCAGAATTTTTGCCAAATAATGTTATATTTATAGGTAGTATATTAGGATTGTCTATGAATACTACTTTAAGCAAAATCAGCTCAAATGTAATAAGAGCTATGAATGGTTTTACTTCTTACTCTTACCCTCAATCTATCATGATAGGAATCTACTCTATTTTTACTCCTAATTCAACAAAGCCTACTGGAGCATTTACTATAAAGCATTTGGCATCAAATTTAGATGTCCTTGCGCAAGGAACTGGTGGGGCAATGAAATTCGGTCCTTCAAGTATTGGCATTTATGGCTCAAGCAATTATATAGATAGTCTATAAAAGATTTCAGTTTTATCGCCATATTTTTGAAGAATAAAATAAATGGCAAACATTGATATTAAGCTTTCTATTTTAGTTTGGATTGCTAATCGCAATAATAGCATAAATGGCTTCAGAATAGCTTGGAAATAATCCATAAATGAGTAAGGTTATATAACTATTCTCCATATCTCATTTCCACAAATTATACGGTCAAAGCAACCGCTATTTATTATTTTGAAATGTCAATTTTGAAAGTTCCAAGCGGCTCCACATTAACAGTTCTTTTTCCTCCTCAAATAAAAGTCGCTTCAAGAGCAAGTGGAAATTGCCCATATATTTTATATGGGCTTGATAAAAACTCGAAATGCCTTATACAGAGTAATACACTTTACATTACTGATGGGTTTCCAAACGACTATGCAGGACAGGTATGATTTGGAATCGATCAAGTTACAAATCCTGACACAAATACTACGACTGACTCTTTTAATATTACCACATATACAGATAGTACACTAACTTACATGGCGCAATCCATTGCTAATGGGATTGCTTTTACTGCAACTTACGATTTAAGCATAATAAACGTAATTCCTCGATCTTTAATAACAGGAGATGCATATCCATATGTTTTTATTGTATCCACATCATTTACAATTCCTGCAGGAAGTCAGATTTCAATTTACTTTCCAGCCATAGGTTTATCCTGCTGATAGCTTAGCATGGAATAAGTTGATGGATAAAATATCTGATTAGTCCAGTCACTCTGACCGATGAAATTAACTGGAATACGCCTCTTTGCATTGATTCAATAAAATAAGCTGGTTGAATCAGCTGAAGAGTATTTTCTTTTAATCTCATTCACCATCAGGCCATCCAAAGAATATACCTATAACATATCAGCACCCGATGCCTCAAATACTTGCACAGCTGTATTTGGTTCTTTTAATATGAACAGCTTTCCATGCAATTATGCAAACAGCCAGCTTATGATTCAAAATGGGTTTCAAACAGCAAAAGCGCCTGGCGCTGTGAATCCTTTTTCAACAAAAATATCTAACCCTTTTACAGCAACAATTTATGATTCATATGGGAATATTATTGACTTTGTTTCTACAGGATCAAATACTGTGAAAATGACACAACTCTATTATTTAAGAGCTTTTACATTGTCATTAAGCGATTACTCTAATGGAGCTATAGCAAAATTAAATGTGTCTATCACAACTGCTAATCCAATCCCAACAGGACTTAGAATTGAAATTTGATGATCATGCCAAATGAAATTCCTCTCATCATTATTTTGTGAGACTCAAAATAATAACATTTCGTCAATATCTTGCTTAGCTGCAGATACCAAGATTGCTGCGTCATTGGCTCTATCTCAAGATGCATTGCCAAGAAAAACTGTTCTTTCTTACACAATTGTAGGTGTAAAAAATACAATATCTACTCAATCTTGTTATGTTACAGCTACAACAACTACATCTGATGGATATGGAATAGATTGATATTATGCTTACCTTACAACAATTCCAGCCAATATCAAAAGCATCAATATAACAGCATCCAATCAAG
>CATKHM010000782.1:0-13924 GCA_949751825.1 Blepharisma undulans | reverse complement strand
TTAAAGTTGAATGGAGCGGGCATGCACAATCTGGATAAGATGGCATGTGGGTAGGATCCTTACATGAGTCACAATTTGTCTTTGAATCCTTGCATGTCTTGCACTTATTATCGCATACTTGACAATCGTTTGTGTTTTTATCGAAATAGTATTCGGAACTGCATACACAGGTGCTTGGGCCGTCCTGAGAAGACTTAGTTAATGGAAATGTGCAGGAATCGCATTTATCAGCTCCTGAACTGGAGCAAGATGTACAAGTAGGATCGCAAGGCTCGCAGCTTGAAGAGGTATTATTCCAGTAATGCTTGGAGGTGGGGCATTCACAATTACCAGTTGAAGAAGATTTAGTCATTGGGCTTTTGCATTTATCGCAACTTGTAGTTCCCGATTTTGAGCAAGTTTGACACGTTATATCACATGCCTCGCAGGTTTCCATTTCAGAATTTCAATATGTTCCAGGTTTGCAAATACAAATCCCTTTGCCATTGGAATCTGTTAAAAGCATGGGGTCTTTGCAAGTAAGGCAGTTTGTAATGTCAGTTTCTAAGCAAGTTCCACACGTAGGATCGCAATTGGATATGCAGCCAGTACCTTCATGATAGCTATATCCAGTTTCACAATTGCAACTAAATGGAGAATTTTCAGACGATTTCACCATATGCTTTTCGCATGACAAGCATTGATTAGTGCCAGGTCCTTCACAAGTCAGACATGATTTATCGCAGGGTTTACAAATTGGTGAGTCCCAGTAAGTTTTTTCAGGACAGGTGCAAGGACCGTGTGTACCCAATTTTTGTTCCATTGATGAATCTTTACACTGATCGCATGATAAAGAGTCTCCTGAGCAGATTTCGCATGTAGGATCGCAAATATTGCAAGTATCTGGATTTGATGAAAAATATTTTCCTTTCTCGCATATACATATTTTTCTTGCTGAATTACTCATAGAATAAAGAGTCATACCATCTAATTTGCATGATATACAATCACCAGTCAAATAATTACAAGTTCCACAGCTAGCATCACATGTAGTGCAGGTAGTGTTTGAGCTAAAGAAATAACGATCATTGCAAACACATTTACCTTCTATAAGTGATCCATTATCTGGACAATTGCATGTTGGAGTTGACAGCATATGATAAGGATCTTTGCAAGTCACACAGTTTTTATCGTTTCCGTTACATGTTTCGCAATTGACATTGCAAGGAGTGCAGGTAGTATCTGAACTAAAGAAAAAGCCAGTATCACAGACACAATTACTCCCCTGGAGTTGAGAATTAATTGGACAAGTACATTGGGAAGCAACTAACATGTGAACAGTATCAATACAGGCTAAACAGTTTTTAGCAATATTTTTGCATTCAGCACAGCTGAAATCGCAAGGCTCACAACTTGAAGAGGTAGGATTCCAGTAATGTTTGGAGGCACATTCACATTCACCAGTTGAAGAAGATTTAGTCATTGGGCTTTTGCAAATGTCGCAACCAGTAGTTCCCGCACTTAAGCAAGTTTGGCACGTTGTATCACATGCTTCACAGCCAGTTTCAGAATTTCAATATGTTCCAGGATTGCATGTGCAAACCCCTATGCCATTGATGTTTGCTAAAGTCATCTTATCGGAGTATTTACAACTAATACAGTTTTTAGAGTTAGTTTCTAAGCAAGTTCCACAGGTAGGATCGCAGTTGGATATGCAGCCAGTACCTTCATGATAGCTATATCCAGTCTCACAATTGCAACTAAATGGAGGATTATCAGACGATTTCACCATATGCTTATCGCATGACGAGCATTGATCAGTGCCAGGCCCTTTACAAGTCAGACATGATTTATCGCAGGATTTACAAGATGCCGAATCCCAGTATTTTCCTTCAGGACAGGTGCAAGGGCCGTGTGTACCCAATTTTTGCTCCAATGATGAATCTTTACACTGATCGCATAATAAAGAATCCCCTGAACAAGTTTCACATGTAGAATCGCAATCCTTACAAGTATTATCAGACGAAAAATATTTTGCATTTTGGCATTTACATCTTTTTCTTGTTGGATTATTCAAAAAATAAAAATTCATCTCAGCTGATTTGCATGTTAGGCAGTCTCCAGAAGAATCACAAGTTTCACAGCTAGAATCGCATGCTTGACAATCTTTCAAAGTGCTATTATAGAAATAGTATCCGGAAATGCACTCACAAGTGCCTGTAACAGGAGAATCTGAGTTAGGAGTAGGAGTGAATTTCCATTTGGTTGTATCTTTGCATTTTGTGCATTCATTATCATTAACACCTGAACACTCACCACACATTTCATAACAGAGTGCACACGATTGCGACCAGTCATGAGGATTTATAATCATTACACTATTGGATTTACACGTAAAGCAAAAGTCATCATAACAAATTTTACAATTCGGATCTGGGCATTTGCATGTCCCTTCCTTTGTAAGGGGAAGACTGCCGATGCACCTCATGCAGTATTCGCCACTTTGATGGGAGCATGCACAATTGTCAAGTGAAGCTCCGCATGGTACACAAGCTGTAGTATACCCAGATGAAGGGGTTACACAGAAATTTGAAACATATTCTGAAAATTCATCACAGTTCTTTATTGAAGCTTCAACACATCCATGTTCTGGGTCAGGGTGTGGAAAATAATCTGTATCACATTTTTTACAGGTCTCGCTATCAGAGCATTGTGAGCAATTGGCTGGACACTGAATGCATTTTGTTCCATCCCAGTCATGATTAGGCGAACACTTTGTGCATTTAGTAGTGCTTGAACATTCCAAGCATAATAGATCTAGTTCGCTGCATGGCTTGCACTGAGAATTATTAGAATCCCAAACATAGCCGACATTGCATTTTTCGCATATGTTTGGGGTATTTTTCATAACAGATTCGCAATTTTCAACATCACTATGAATACATTGCTTGTCTTCAGTAAGAGCATAATCAGAATCACATATGAGGCAACTCTGCCCATCAATAGTGCAATTCTTGCATCCTGAAATCCTGCTATCGCAAGAATAGCATTTATTATCAACATCAGAATAATAAAATCCATCTTGACAAAGAGTCGTACATCCATGGCCACTCTCAAAATATCCACGATTTTCACATTCAGTGCAGACACCTAAGGCTGTGCAAGTTAAGCAACCCGGTATCATTTCATGACATGGGACAACTACTTCATAAGATAGATAATCGCACTGTAAACATTTGCTTCCGTCATCACCATCGCAATAGCCACAGTTTTCTTGTGATAGGGGACATGTGCAACCATCATCTGTTAGGATGTAGTTTTTATTGCATTCCATACAGGAAAAGCCATTAGAATTAACATGCTTGCAATTTGGTACCTGAGAAATCCCTGATGGTGTGCAAGCATAGGTGAAGCCATATGAGCACTCTAGACAAGTAGCTCCATCTGATACTTTATCACAATGCTGAAATTGAGACTTAACACAGATTTTAGAATCATTAAAAATATACCCAACTTGGCATTGTGAGCATTCTTCAGAAGTACAAATCCCACAGCCTTTCATAATCGAATCACATGAATAACAACCATCATCAGTTTGATTTTTGAAGTAGCCATCTGCGCATGTTTTACACACTGTGCTGGAGGAGACTATTTGGCAGCCTATAAGATATGAGGATATGCACACTTTATTTTCATTTAACAAATAATAAGTGTTGCATTCCAAACAACTGGTAGCATCACAATGATAACAGTTTTTAAACTTGGAGCAAGAAAGGCATTCACTTTGATTATCTGGATTTAGGTAGTAGCGTGGGTCACATTTTGTGCAATGATTCTTAGCGTCGCAGTCAAGGCAGTATGGCATAAAATCACCACACTCTTTACATTCCTGATAATTATTAAAAAAAGTCTTATCTCTGCATTTAGCGCAATTATAGCCACCTACTCAATAAATCAGGCAATTCGGATCAGATGTCCACACGCAGGCATAATTATTGTTTGGATCAATAGCAGAGCCTTTGAAGCATTTTGTGCATACTGAAGAGGAAGAACAAGTTTCGCATTTATCTGGGCACTTCGAGCAACTTCCATTGTCCAAAAAGTATCCACCTGCACAAGATCTGTAAGCAGGATCATCAGTGCATTCCGCACATTCAAAGCCAACACATTGTTGGCAGTTGCCTGAACTGTCACGGTAAAACCCAAAATCACAGGTTGTGCAAAGTTTTGGGCCATAGTATGTTGCACAATCAGGTAAAGAGTTAGTGCAGTTTGCAATACAGTCTGTATAGTAGCCATCTGAACAGTCAGAGCATTTATATGATGATAAAGTCCCACAAGAAGTTATTTCAGCTGCTGAACATTTACCTTGACTGTTTGGGAGATTATAAGGGTCAAGGCATTCCATACAATATCCGTCGGTATTGCAGGTTTTACATCCTAAATAGGGATCGTAGCCTGCTTCACAATACGAAAGGTTTCTGGAGGATTTTTGAAAATGCTCGAAGCCTGGTGAAGGCAAAGTTCAATTGTTCTGAGACTGAAAAAAGAGAGAAGGATCTTGAAAGAGGGAGGTTGAGTTTGGATTAAGGCTTCCTTGAGGGTTTTTGGAAATTGAGGGAGAATCTGTTGAGGCAAATGCTTGGAGAATGAGGAGAAAGCAAATGATTGTTTGAATCATTATTATTATAAGGAATTTAAAACATGGACAACATATGTTTGAACAAACGCAACAAAATCTGCCACCCAAAAAATCAGGTTTGAAAAATCAATTTAGGGATTTTTAAGTTTACAGTAATTGTCTGAGACTAGGAGAAGGGTCAAATTTTCTTAGCTTGTTCAAAATAAAAATTTTTGAATAATTGCTGATTTTATTGTCGATAATGATTACGGACCTATTTAACGGAACTATCAAGATAGACGAAAGCTATGAAAGATTATTTTAAAATTATGCTAACTTTGATCGAAGAATGCTTCTAATAGCATAAATGGCTTTTGGGGAATAATTTTCAAAATTGCCGAGCTAAGATTAAACTATAAAATGGATTAAAGATGAATTCTTGAGAATTTAAAATAGGTAAGAAATAGGTTTATTCAATTATGATAAAATCAAATCTTTGCTTTAACGATCGTATATATAAATCGATATTTGAATATAAAACTCAATTAATTAATTTTTGAAGCAGAAAAAATATTTGATGATTTCTTTTGACTATAAATTAATAATGCAAATTTTATAAAATCGATTTGAAAGTTGACTATTCATTTTAATTCCAATTTATTCTTGTCCTATTAAAAATTTCATAATAATCATTTTTAAGTTGCAAGAAACATAAATATGCTTGATTAGTAATAGCAAAAGCTTAGATAAAATAAAAAAATTTATAAAGTTATAATTCTTATATGATTATCAAATAATCATTAGGCAAATAGTAATATTAGAAATATTAGAAATATAAGGTTATCAATATCAGTATTTTCAGTTATTTAATTATAAATGGAATTTTTAGCTATCCTCAGAGTAAGTTATCTCGTGTAGCATTTAATAATTATTTAAATAGATTAGACAGGCAGCCCTGATGGGTTGAAATTCTTTTGCATATATTTTTATCCTCATTCTTTTCTAATTTTCTGTATTCTATTTTTGTTCACTCTGACTTCATTCATGTAATGATAAAATCTATAAGTACCAAAATATTTCAATAAATTTCGTAACTATAAGAAAGTAAAATAAGAAGCAGGCAATAAATAACGAAATTTATTACTACCTATAGCACAAACTCAAGCTTCGGGCTGAATAAGCATAAGACATCATGGAAATCATAATATCAAGCTTTTTAAAAGCATCTGGCTGTATTTTTGGAAAAATTTTCAACTTCATTCAAATGATGAGAAGAAAAGCGAAATGGTATTTTACGATAAGATTTTAAATTTAGAAATCCACAAAAAAATTTCTTTATTCATTATAAATACATATGCAAATAACTAATTTATTATAAGTTAGAACTATTTTTTAAGTAAAAAGGTTCATTTAAAATCTACTAGAACATTTTACAACATAATATCTGCAAAATTCTGCCAGATTCCAGGGATACCTTAACAAAAGCTTGAAAATATTCTTATATTAAAAATGCGGATTATTTATTGCAAGTATAAAAAATTTGACTTGATTAATTAATCTTTCACATATCAATTTTATTGAATCCTTTTATTTTTTATTTAAAATAACAAATCATGAAATATCAAAGCCAGTCTCTCCAAAAAGCTTCCATCTATATTAATTTTATTAATTAACCAAATATGGACTGGTAGGGCATGAATAGAAATGGACTCATTTTATAAGTAGATTAATCGCGAAGCCTTTTTATCTTTATCATTTTGCTGACAGTTTTTCATAAGCGTTTTTATAGATTAATAATCAACTTTATATATTCCAAACAGCATTCTAAGTATAGCAGTTCGAGCTTTACTATAATCTTGGCCTAAAACTTGCCCTTCATCTCTTAAACCTCTTCTAAATTTCAGCTCTGTTGCTTCCCTCAATACATTCAAATTTTTAAGAGCTTGGGTAAATAGGATATGATCTTGTCTAAATTGTTCTGTCAAAGGATACTCAAGAACCATAATTACAAGGCATTCAGAAATTTCGGTTGAAAGCGAATCTAATATATCTTCTGGTAAAGGGATTTTAGAATTCAGATTTTGGCACCGAAACACAATTCTTCTGATTTTTTGGCTGTTTTGGATGATTATTTCTTCGTCTTTTTTTGATTTTTGTACATAGAGGGGCCTAGGGTCTCTTTCCATATATGAAAGAAAGCTTTCAAAGCATTTCTTTGTTCATGATGACATCTATTTATTTATTATCAGTATCTTATTTTACATTATCAGCAGCCAAGCCACCTCCAATAATAATTTCACAATTAATCATTAATCTATTTAATTTAATTTTTACTTCACTCCATCATTCTTTATTTCAACCATGGCTTGTTCATCCAAATTAAACTTAAAATAGCGCTTTTCTTGTGCTGATTCCATACAGCTTCCAATGGCGCCAATATAAATATTTCCTTTATTATATGAGCAGTAAACCTGAGTAGGCCAATAAAATAATTTTGTATCAAATACGATTTTTCATGTATATTCATCTTCAATTCCACTCTCATATATAATTCAATGATCATCGCACTCTATTACATACAACCTCCCTATATTTATCAATATCTTTGATTTTCACTCTCCAAATTCATAAGGAATTATTGAGAAAGAATCAATATCAATTGAATATATCAGAATATTTCTATTATTATATCCTAAAATCAAAATATTCCCATTAAACATTTCACAATGCCAGATACTGTCTTTCAGTGGCATTGAAGCTAATTGAATTCATCGCTTTTTGTCCAAATCAAATTTACAAAATCTTGCAGTATCTTCCTTTTGATTTGCTGCTCCAAAGCAGTAGATGTTTTTATTGAAATATATAGCTGAAGGACGTGTCCATTTATTTCCAGATGGTAAACAATAAACTTTGTAATTGCTATCAATTATTATAAAAATCTCAAGAGTTCATACACTATTATAGCTGAATAATTTACCATTTGGAAGTGGAAATATGTCTGTGCTAAAGCCTGATGGCTCTGAAATCTCCAAGACTGTTTCTATTTCTGTTTCATTTTCAGTATCATAAGTATGCATGACAACATTTTTGTATGATTCTCTTATAAGAAAAAGAGAAGTATTTTGATGGTAAGCTTTGATATATTCTTTATAGGTATCATTAAATTTTGTGTCGTTAGAGCAATTTTCTTTATTTAATAAACAAGTTTTTCTAAAATCTTTCTCTGTTTCTGGGTTATTTGGCTTATTCAAATTGAGAGTTTTTTTGAGTAGATATTGATGATTCAATAAAGGTTCATCTGCATTTTGATGTGTGCCGTTTGTCTCCTTGCATTTGGATTCTTCTGTATCAATTGATCTGAAATTAAGCAAGTTAAGTAGATTTCAAGTGTTAGATTCCATATTATAAATCTTTATTGATTTGTTCCAGCAGTAATTTTTAAACATTGGAAGTTAGACTAATTCTTTGTATTATTATGGAGGGTTTTTGATAAATTTATCACAATTTTAAGAAAAATTAGATGAATAGAGACTTTAATTTCAATTTTTATTATTTTGTGTTTGGGATATTTTGCATTTTTCTTGCTAGTATAGCCTATTCCCAATATAGGTTTCATTTTAAAGCATATATAAATAAGCATTACAATTCTATTTTTGGATAAAAACCAAGTTTTCATTAGTTATTATTATGAATATAAGCTATTTGCTTTATAATTGAATTTATAAATAATAAATGATTGGCTGAATTTCATGCTTTTTTGCTCCATGTACAAGGGAAGTGGATTTTATTTGTAAGAGCACAACTTCTGAATTTTTGATATGTAAGGATCATAAATGAAAAAATCTTGAATCATTAAAAGAATGCAATATAGTGCCGATTTCATCATTGAGAGATCATATTGTCAAAGCCTTGAACTTAGAAATATCATTAATGAACGAGATAAAAAATATCATTAAAACAAAAAGTGAGCAGTGTTCTCAAGAAAAGTTGTGCAGAAAAATTTGAAAACTAGAAAAATGTATTTATATAATTGAAATAATTACCCAAAAAGATAACATCACGATTTCAGATATAAAATCTATTCAAAAGAATCTTAATAAAAATAAACATTGTTGGGCACATTTGATTTTAAAAGAAAAAAATATTCAAATTGATGCTTTTATTAAAAATCTTGAAAATTTAAATGATATCAATCAGTATCGCCAATTTCAATTTGAATTTCTTCAAATTTCTGCTTTTGTTCATTATAATAGTTACATTATTTCTTTGCCTCAGTACTATGATAACTCACTTTTGAACAATTTTATCAAAAAACGTAAAAATATTCAATTTTTTCTTGACAAATTAATATATAAAATTCACAGCCAAAATTATAAAAACAGCAATATAGATTTTAGCTATCTTTATAATTATGACGAAAATCTCAATGGAACAGAAATCTACATTTATGAAATTGAATCTGGTATAAGAACATCAACAGTAGCAACAAAATCATATCAAAATTGTCCATATCGCTTACTGGACAGAATAACAAATATTCTGAAAATTTCAAATTCATTTTTATTAATAATAGGAAATCGTATTCATGAAGGAAAAGCGTTTTTATTTGACATAAAAACCCAATTAATAAGAGAAGAACTTATTTTCAGTCCATTTGGCAAATCCGATGAAATAATTTATTACGAAAATTATTTATTTATATTCAGAAGTGCAGGATCCAGTTCCTTAAAGTATAATATGAATAGCAAGATAAGCCATCAATTTTCTTTCCCAAAAATTTTTGACAAAATTTTAGCTGTGCTTTTTAGAAGCTACGCTTTAGTAACCAATTATAATTCAAGAAACTTTTATATGTATGACCTCATGATTGAAAATTATTCATCAATTGACATTTCAGAAGGAGCAATGAAAAAATTTTTATTTACAGATAATAAAAGAGCTTATTTTTGAATGCAGAGTGGTAACATATATGAAAGCGAGGAAAATAACCCATTTCAATGAAATTTAATAGGTAGAATGGATTTTGGAATTCTAACGAATACTGATGGAGTTACTTATAGCAATTATATGGGAAATCTTTATATCAGTTTTATTGTTAGGCCAAAAATGTATTGCTATAGGTTTAATAAGGTTGCAAAAGAAATGGAAATTATTTATGAAGAAGAAATTAATCGTTAATATAGAATTTTTTTTCAAATTCAAATATGTTTGTCAAAATTAATATCAATATCTTTCATTTAGCATGAACATTTTGGTGTTTAATAAGAAAAAAATTACCTATATGCTCTGACGCTTAATTGTCAAAATATATTATTGGTAAATTTTCATATTTTTTTGGCCATTATCAGAAGAAAATTCGCTCGAACTGAACAGACATATTCCAAATGGTTTGATCATGTTTTACAATTTATCATTTCTATGCTTTTGGATAAGCCATGCAAAAATAGATGCTGATTATGTTAAAACTTTAATTTTTTGTATATTTTATGATACTCATCACAATTTTTTAAAATAATCAGGATTTTGAAATAATTTTTGTTGTCTAAAATTCAGCAGCTCTCATGTCAAATATATATTTTAAAACGGGGTTTGCTCTTGCAATTAACAAAAAATTTAACTGTGTTTTACGCTTCACTTTATTAATTTATTTTTGACTCAAATTTATAAAATTTTATTACACAAATTTTTCTTTCCTAAAACAAATCCTAATTAATATAAGCTATTTGTTTTATAATTTAATTTATAATATATTAAATGATTGGAGGAATTTCATGCTCTTTTGCTCCATGCAACAAGAAAGTGGATTTTATTTGTAAGAGCGCAACTTCTGAATTTTTGATGTGTAAGGATCATAAATGAAGGCATCTTGAATCATTAAAAGAATGTAATATAGTACCGATTTCATCTCTGAGAGATCATATTATCAAAACTTTAACCTTAGAAATATCATTAATGAACGAGATAAAAAATATCATTAAAACCAAGAGTGAAAAGTCTTCTCAAGAGAAGCTCAACAAAAAAACATCAAAACTAGAAAAATGTATAAGAATAATTGAAATAATTATCCAAAAAGACAAAATCACAGCTTCAGATATAGAAACTATTCAAAAGAAGCTTAATAAAAATAAAAATTATTGAGCAGCTTTGATTTTGGAAGAAAAAAATATTCAAATTGATGCTTTTATCAAAAATCTTGAAAATTTAAATGATACCAATCAATATCGCCAATTTCAATATGAATTTCTTCAAATTTCTGCTTTTATTCATTATAATAGTTACATTATCTCTTTGGTTCAGGACCCCCATAACTCACTTTTGAACAATTTTATCAAAAAATGCAAAAATATTGAGAAATTTCTTGACGAATTAATATATAAACTTCACAATCAAGATTTTAAAAACAACAATATAGATTTTAACTATCTTTATAATTATGACGAAAATCTCAATGGAACAGAACTATATTTTTATGATATCGAATCTGGTATAAGAACATCAACAGTAGCAACAAAATCATATCAAAGTTGTCCATATAGACTACTTGATAGAATAACAAATATTCTGAAAATTTCAAATTCATTTTTACTAATAATAGGAAATCGTATTCATGAAGGAAAAGCGTTTTTACTAGACATAAAAACCCAATTGATAAGAGAAGAATTTACTTTCAGCCCATTTGGCAAATCTGATGAAATAATTTATTATGAAAATTATTTATTTATTTTCAGAAGTGTTGGATCCAATTCTATAAAATTTAGTATGAATAGCAAGATATGTCATCAATTTTCTTTCACAGAAATGTTTGACAAATTTTTAGCTGTGCTTTTTAGGAACTATGTTTTAGTAACCAATGATCATGGAAAAATATTTTATCTGTATGATCTCATGATTGAAAATTATTCATCATTTGAATTTGCAGAATGAGCAATAAAAAAATTTTTATTCACAGATAATACAAGAGCTTATTTGTGAATGCAGAGTGGAAGCTTATATGAATGTGAGGAAAATAACCCATTCCAATGAAATTTAATTGGTAGCATGGATTTTGGAATTCTGGTGAAACCTGATTGAATAACGTATAGCAATTACATGGGAAATCTTTATATCAGCTTTATTGTTAGGCCAAAAATGTATTGCTATAGGTTTAATAAGGTTGCAAAAGAAATGGAGCTTATTTATGAAGAAGAAGTTAATCGCTAATATTGACATTTTTTTCAAATTCAAATATGTTTGTCAAAATTAATATTAACCTTTTTTATCTAGGATTAACATTTTGATTTAAGATCTACATGCATTCTATTACATACAACCTTTCTATATTTATATATCTTTGTTCTTCCCTCTAAAAATTCATAAGGAATTATTGAAAAAAAATCAATTACAATTGAATATATCACATATCAAAATATTCTCCTATTAAATATTTTCCAATGCCAAATACTGCTATTTAGTGGCATTGAAGCTAATTGAACTTATCAATTCTTGTCCAAATCAAATTTACAAATCTTGTAGTGTTTACACGGTTATTTGCTTTTCCACAGCAGTAGATTTTTTATTAAAATATATATTTTTCTAAGCTATTACTATAAATATAAAATATTAAATGGATTATGGAATTTCATGTTTTTATGGCCCATGCAAAAGGAAAGTGGATTTTATTTGTAAGAGCACAACTTCTGAATTTTCGCTGTGTAAAGATCATAAATGAAAACGTCTTGAATCATTAGAAGAATGCAATGTAGTACAGATTTCATCATTTATAGATCATTTTGTTAAAGCCTTGGACTTAATCAAAATAAAGATAATTGAGCACCTGTGATTTTAAAAGAAAAAAAATTCAAATTGATGATTTTATTAAAAATCTGGGAAACTCAAATGATATCAATCAGTATCGCCAATATCAATCTGAACTTCTTCAAATTTCTTCTTTTACTCATTAAAATTTTTACATTATTTCTTTGCCTAAGGACTACCATTGCTCATTTTTGAACAGTTTCATCAAAAACAAAAAACTTATTCAATTTTTTCTTGACGAATCAATATATAAAATTCACATACAAAATTATAAAAACAACAATATAGATTTTAACTATCTTTACAATTATGAAGAAAATCTTAAAGGAACAGAAATATATTTTTATAACATCGAATCTGGCATAAGAACATCAACATTAGCAACAAAATCATATCAAAATGGTCCATATCGTTCATTGGATAAAATAATAAATATTCTGAAAATTTCAAATTCATTTTTACTTATAATAGGAAATCGTATTCATGAAGGAAAAGCGTTCTTATTTGACATAAAAACACAATTAATAAGAGAGGAATTTGCCTTCGATCTTTTTGACAAATCCGATGAATTAATATATAACGAAAATTATTTGTTTATATTTAGAAGTGCAGGGTCCAACTCCATAAAATTTAGCATGAATAGCAAGATAAGTCATCAATTCTCTTTTCCAAAATCATTTTCCAAATTTTTAGCTGTACTTTTCAGAAACTATGTTTTAGTAACCAATTATAATTCAAGAAACTTTTATCTGTATGACCTTATGATTGAGAATTATTCATCAATTGACATTTCAGAATGAGCAATAAAAAAATTTTTATTTACAGATAATAAAAGAGCTTATTTGTGAATGCTGGGTGGCAACATATATGAAAGCGAGGAAAATAACCCGTTTCAATGGAATATAATTGGTAATATGGATTTTGGAATTTTATTGAAACCTGATGAAATTACGTATAGCAATTATATGGGAAATCTTTATATCAGCTTATTTGTTAGGCCAAAAATGTATTGCTATAGATTTAATAAGGTTGCAAAAGAAATGGAACTTATTTATGAAGAAGAAGTTAATCGTTAATATAAACATTTTTTCAAATTCAAATATGCTTGCCAAAATTAATAAATGTATATATTAAGCCAGAGATATAATGAAATGAAATAATGCAGTTAGTCAATAAAAATTAAAGCGAAATTATGGATAGAATTAACTATCTCTAGGCTTATTTATTTTTATGCATAGATTAAAATTTATTTATAATCAAGGAAATCGAATATAAGAATCCATAAAAATTTCTTTAAAAATACACTATTGAGCTTTGAAATTATAATAATTAATGCTCGGTCGATTTTCATGCTTTTTTAGTTCCTGCAAGAAAAAAGTGGAATTTACTTGCAATTGCACAGCTCCGAAAGTACTAATGTGCGCAGATCATAAAAGTATGCATCTTAAATCTTTAAAGATTCATGAAATCAAAAATTTATCATCAGTACAAGATTATGCTATCAGCAGTTTTAACTTAGAGCTTTCATTG
>CATKHM010000780.1:0-13930 GCA_949751825.1 Blepharisma undulans | reverse complement strand
TTCCTTCAAAACGATATGGCTATGCATCTGCTGCTAATGCAGGACTAATGGTTGTATGAGGAGGATTTGGGGTAAATGGATATCTAAATGATGGGTATATACTTGATATCACTGCAAATTCATGGCATAGTATGGTTTATTCTGGGGATGCTCCAAGTCCAAGGGTAGGTGCGTGTGGAGCTCAAATGGGCTCAAAAATAGCTATATATGGAGGATTAACTGAATCAGGGCTTTCAGATGAGCTATGGGTATATGATTTCACTACATTCAAATATACTCTTCTTGATTTTAACAATACGAAAGGTCCAGGGAAATTATATTACTCGACTTGTAGAATGTCTACATCAACTCCGAATTTTGTATATATTTTATATGGAGAAGGTGAAGATGAGGTCCCTCTTAATGGTGTTTTTACTTTTAATATGTCAAGCAAAATTTGGATAGCAAACTATACAGATAGAGTTGATCTCACATGGGCGAGGGCTAAAAGCTCAGTCTATAAGCTAAAAACAAGAATTCTGGTAATAGGAGGAGAATCATTTGGAAGTTATCCTAATAGTGAAATTTTTTATTTAGATACTGTAAAAAGCACGCATGTACAAATCGGCACTTTAGATTCTGCCATTTATGCTGCAGCATTTGCATATTTCCAAAACTATGTCTACATTCATGGTGGAGGCACCGCAGTAGGCTCATTATTGCGATTTAATGTCCCTTCCAATAAATTCATTCGAGTTCATTTATGATCTGATTGTGCCGACAACACTACTTGTTTTTGAGCATGCAGTCCAGGCACCTATAGAACCAGCAACTGTTTTGTATGCCCTCCTGGGACTTATTCTGACGGTTTTAACCATACCCATTGTGATATGTGTCCACAAGGCAAATATAATTCTGAATATGGTGCGACATCTCAAGATTTATGTTACCCATGCCAAGAAGGCACTTATAGTGGCCAACAAGGAGCTGCATATTGCTTGGCATGTCCATATGGCTCAAATTGTGATGTAGGAAGTGTAGATTATAATTATCGATTGCTTGTTTATGATGATAAATCAATACAACCTGCGATATATGCTTCAAATGTAAGCCAAATTGACGAAATGACTTTTATTATCCAAAGCACTGTTGGGATATCTGGGTTATTGGTTATTTTTTTGTTTATTTTTGCAAAAAAGGGAAGAAAATATTTGGAAAATGCTGATTTGTATACAAATGAACATAATCATTTTTTGGGACAAGCTATGTATTTGAAGAAGACTAGGATAGGCGGAATTTTTAGTATAATTTTTATTTTTATAGCTATTATAGCAGTAGGGACAGCTTTGGTGAATTATTCGATGAATAATGTGTATGAAGTGAAAAGCTTGGTACCATTGGTAGTACTTGAGCAGGATGTGCCGGAGGTAAATTTTATATAGTTTATTGGTGATTTCACAATAATAGTTACCTTAATACACTATGGTGGCAATTGTATGTCAAAAAACGATTGCTCATCAGAATTATCTCACAATATTACAGGCATCAACGGCTCTTTCAGCAAATCCTCATGCAAATCTTACAACAACGGAAACTGTGATATCACTATTTTATGTAAAAGCTGTCAAGTATTAAGCTATGCCCAAATTTCATATTCCATGAACAACCAAAATGGCTATGTTTCAGGTTTTACTGTAAACGTAACATTTTCTTCCTCAATCCCCAACGAAAAAAGCAGCTACGAAACCACCCTTGAACCCTCTCAAAACTACGTGTTTTCAGGAAATACCCCATCAGTGGTTTATTTTTATACAATTCCATCTGTAATTTTTATTCAGCATTACTCAGAAGCGTGAACCAAAAAAAATCAAACAGGATATCATGTATCTCTAAAACAGCCATCTGATAAAGGATCCGAATACCAAGCATTTGAGTAAAACTTATATAGGCTTGCATTAGCATTTAACTCGTATTTAAATATAAAATTTGATATAGGGACAAATGGGCTTGTAACGACAAGAAATGTGAGCCAGACTTTTATTATTTTGATTACGACACTTCTGGGGTCTGTTTTTGGGATTATGGGAAGTATTGGAGGGATAATGAAACTTGTGGAGGATAAGTGAATTAATATTGAAAAGAAATTAAAAGAGAAATCTTCGTATGATAAGTCGTTGGAAAATGTGGATGCTATTGCGAGTACTTATGAGAGATCACAATGTGGGGAGTTAAATGAGCCTGATGTTTCTGAAAAGATGATGTTTGGAAAGATTTTGATGTTATAAATGTAATTATTTTTAAAAATATAGAAGGAAAGAACCAAAAATTAATCTATATTGCTAAAATAATTGTTTATTTCAATTTTATACATCTGTTATGGTAAAGCCAAATAGTTCAGCGAGGTACACTTTGGTATTATAATAAATGAGGAAAAAGATCAATTTTGAATATTTTCTTTTAATATTTAATAAAATTTCAATATATATTTTTGAAGCTCTTCTATAAGAATACGCAATTTAAGAATTAATTGAGCATAGACTTAAGTTTTTATGCCTATAGGCTATTTGAGAAAAGAAATCCCAAAAAAAGTGAGATTTTAATTCTAAAAAAATCTCTATTTCTTCCATATATAAAATGTCATAATTTATCAGATCATTATTTTAATAGCTGTTACAAAATATTAAAATCGTCTTTTATTCTAAGCAATGATGATAATACGGGTTTAGTGTAATATTAATGATTCTAATTTTTAACCTGCTTTGCGTTTTATTTCAAGTCAGTGGCTTAGTAATAGAGCGAATTCCTTCAACAAGTACACCTCCAGAAGCAAGATCATTATGTGTTATGGAAACTTTTCCAAATTTAAACACAACTATAGTTTTTGGAGGTTATTCAGACCCTAGAAACGCTTTTAATGATCTATGAAGTTTTGATATGGAAAGAAAAATCTGAAGCCAACTTTCAGCTTCAAATGATATTTATCCCAGTAATTTTTATTCAGCTCCTCGATATAACGGAGGATCTTTCACAAGTTCTAGTGATTCATACTTCTATATATTTGGAGGAATGTCTATATCAGGCCCATTGAATGACTTGTGAAGATTTCAAGCAAATGGTTTTTTATGAACCCAAATAGTCACATCTGGAGATGTCCCTTCGCCTCGTTTAAAGTTTGGCTATTCTGTATTCACCCAAGATGATAATATTTTGAAATTCGCAGTATTTGGAGGTCTTACTATGACAGGGGATGACAATAATCTTTATTTGTAAAAAATATTTAGACTTGATACTTCTACTTGAATTTGAGAAAAATTACCTCAAAGTGGGGATATTCCACCTAAAATTGAAGGAGCAACACTAGATTACTATGATGGATGTTTATTTATATCAGGCGGAGAGGCAAGAAAAGAAGCAAATCCATTAATACAAACTTTTTATTTATATGATTTGGCAAGCCAAAAATGGAAGAATATTACTTCGACTGATACATATACTTCAAGGACATTGCATGGGAGTGTTTTAATTGATGATGAGCTGTATTTGATGAATGGATATTCAAGCGTAACTAAGAAAAATGTGCCTGAATGATACAAAGTCAGCTTATCAGATCCAAATTATAAATGAAGCAAAGTTCAATTTGACTTCGATGCCAGCGGCTTATTATCTTTAGACAGCTATGGATATGCTTATTTTGATTCAAATGTAATTATTTTTGCAGGCGACAGAAACCCACCTATAATAAACAATTTTGTCATTTTTGATTTAAAAACATCTCCTATTGAATATGAATTTTACGACAGCTATGAATCCCCAAGTCCAAGAATGTATCATTCTATGCAAGCAATAAGCAATTATTTATACTTATTTGGTGGATTAGGAGAAAATGGCGAACTTTATAACGATTTATGGGCTTTTGACTGTAACAATGAAATTTGAACGACTCTTGATACAACTGGAGAAATTCCTTCAAAACGATATGGATATGCATCAGCGGCAAAAGCAGATTTAATGCTTGTATGGGGAGGATATGGGGTAAATGGGTATTTAAATGATGGGTATATATTTGATGCAACTTCAAATGAATGAATTACTATTACTTATTATGGAGATGCTCCAAGTCCAAGAGTAGGCGCTTGTGGAGCTCAAATGGGATCGAAAATATTTTTATATGGAGGATTGACAGAATCAGGGCTTTCAGATGAGTTGTGAGTATATGATTTAATAACTTATGAGTATACACTTCTAGATTATGGTAATGCTCAGGGTCCTGGGAAACTATATTACGCTACATGCAGAATGTCCACAGGCATTCCTAACTTCTTTTACGTTTTATACGGAGAAGCTGAAGATGAAAGGCCACTGAATGGAGTTTTTACTTTTAATATATCAAGCAAAGTTTGACACACAAACTATACAGATACAGAAGATTTCACATGGTCAAGAGCCAAAAGTTCAATTTACAAGCTAAAAACAAGAATTCTCGTCATAGGTGGAGAATTATTTGGAAGTGAGCCAAATAATGAAATTTTTTATTTAGACCTAAATACCAACGAACATGTTCAGATCGGACAATTAGAAAATTCTATATACGCTGCAGCATTTGCTTATTTTCAAAATTATGTATATATACATGGTGGAGGCACAGCAGCTGATTCCATATTAAGATTTAGCGTTCCTTCTAACAAATTCATCAGAATCCACTTATGATCTGATTGTGCTGATAATGCCACTTGCTTTTGGGCATGCAGTCCAGGAACCTATAGAAGCGATAGCTGCATTATTTGCCCTCCTGGGACTTATTCTGATGGATTTAATCACACATTTTGTGATAAATGCTCTGCAGGGAAGTATAATAGCTATTATGGGGCGAATTCTGAAGATTTATGCTATCCATGCCCAGTAGGCACGTATAATGAAATAAGAGGAGCTGGGTCTTGTTTAAATTGCCCATATGGATCTAAATGTGAAGTAGGAAGCGTCAATTTTAATTTTCAATTAACTACTTATGAAGATAAATCAATTCAGCCAGCACTTTATAGTAAAGATACCAGTGAAATAGAAGATGATACTTTTATTATACAAATAGTTGTAGGATTTTTTGGGTTAATTGTTATCATTTTATTTGTTTTTTTGAAAAAAGGAAGGGAAATATTGGAAAAAATTGACTTATATACAACTTTTCATAATCATATTATAGGTAGAGCTATGTATTTGAAGCAGACTTGGCTTGGAGGTGCTTTTAGTATAATTTTTGTGATTTTAGCAATTATGTCTGTTAGTACAGCTTCAGTAAATTATGCGCTGAATAACACATATGAAGTAAAAAGTCTAGTCCCATTGGTAGTCCTTGACCAAGATGTTTCTAACGTAAATTTTATTTAGTATATAGGTGATTTCACAATAATTGTGACTTTGGTCCATTATGGAGGGATTTGCATGTCAGGTAATAAATGCTCACCTGAACTTGTTCAAGCTATTTCTGGAATAAATGGAAACTTCAGTAAATCTTCATGCAAATCTTATGAAAACAGAAATTGCGAAATCACTATTAGATGTCATAAATGTGAAATTTTGAGTGATGCACAAATTTCATATGCTATGAATAATCAAAACGGATATGTTTCTGGATTTATTGTAAATGTGACATCTTCATCATCGATTCCTAATGAAATAAGTAGCTATGAGACCACTCTTGAACCGTCTGAAAATTATGTATTTATGGGATATTATCCATCAGTCATTTATTTTTATGCTATTCCTTCAGTAAATTTTATTTAGCTTTATTCTGAAATACAAACAGATAAAAATCAGACAGGATATCATATGATGTTGAAGCAGCCATCAGAAAAAGGTTCTGAGTATCAAGCATTTGAGTAAAATTTATGCAGACTTAGCTTAGCATTTAATTCATACTTATATGTGAAATTCGATACAGGAAAAAATGGACTTGTGACAACCAGAAATGTCCGCCAAACATGAATTATTTTGATTACTACACTATTAGGCTCAGTTTTTGGCATAATGGGGAGTATTGGCGGTATAATGAAGATAGTGGAGAGCAAATGGGCCCAAATTAAAAAGTCATCAAAGAAAAAGCTTGCATATATAAAAGTTGAGCAAAATGCTGATGCTATAACGAGCTCATGTAAACACCTATACAATTATGAAGACTCATCATCACCTCCTGAGGAAGCTGGGACACGATTTAACAAGGTCAATATATAAGTAAAATAAGTATTATCAAAACAGCATTCTATGCAGATAATTTTTAATTAGTCATAATCTGTATATGACTTAATATTTCTTTGAAAAACTTTTTAAATTTATAAGTCAATACTTTAATTTTTAAAATTTTTAATTAATCTTGACTTGTCATTAATTTCAGGAGGATTAATTATAAAAAAGAAAAGTTTTATCATTTCAATAGCAAATCGTTGTATATTGATGCTCTGATTGTGTTATACTTATATTAATTTTATTCTGTTTAATTTTTCTTCTTTAAATAAAATCATTTGATCACGATTAAGTATGAGAAAGAGTGATAAAATTAATTTAATTAGTTATTAATATATCAATTATGTATGCAATATTTGTTAGTCTGGCATATATATATTTATGAAATAAAGAATTATAATTTGCCAATTAATTTTGATGTAATTAAATTTTACATAGCCAATTTATGTGAAAAAAGAAAATCAAAGAATTACTGAGTAAATTACAAAAACAACTGGCATTGTAAAAAGCATAAATTAACATTTTTAACAAAAGAGAATCGGAAAATATCAGCGAAAGTATTTTAAAGACCCTTCCAATACTAAAACCAAATTTTTAAAAATTCTTCAAAAAATTGATTTTTTTTTATTAAAAGTTCTGCTATAGCAGCAGCAAAATTTCAATACATTTATGATGGTAAAATTCATATTAAATACTTTTATAAAATTAATGGCTTTCCTTGCATTTCTGTGTTGCTTACTAATTCAAGTCAAAAGCCTGGTAATAGAAAGGATTCCTTCCACAAGTACACCTCCAGAAGCGAGATCTTTATGTGTTATGGAAACTTTTCCAGATCTCAACGTAACCATAGTTTTTGGAGGATACTCAGACCCTAGAAATGCATTTAGTGATTTATGAAGTTTTGATTTAGAAAGAAAAATCTGAAGCAGACTTGCAGCTTCAAATGATATATATCCCAGTAAGTTTTATTTAGCTTCTCGCTACAATGGAGCATCATTTACTAATTGGAATGATTTATACTTTTATATATTTGGAGGAATGTCTGTATCAGGTCCATTAAATGACTTATGAAGATTCCAAGTCGAAGGTTTTTTATGGACCCAAATAGTCACATCTGGAGATATTCCTAGTCCTCGTCTTAAATTTGGTTATGCTGCCTTCATCCAATCTGATAATATTTTAAAATTCGCAGTATTTGGTGGTTTGACCATGAAAGGTGATGACAATAATCTTTATTTGTAAAAAATATTTAGGCTTGATACTTCTACTTGAATATGAAAAAAATTACCTCAAAGCGGTGATATTCCTCCTGCTATTGAAGGAGCGACATTGGATTATTACAACGGTTGTTTATTTTTATCAGGTGGTGAGGCCAGAGAAGCAGCAAATCCATCAATTCAAACTTTTTATTTATATGATTTAACTAGCCAAAAATGGAAAAATATTACTTCGATATATACATATAGTTCAAGGACACTGCATGGAAGTGCTTTGATAAATGATGAACTTTATTTGATGAATGGGTATTCAAGTGTAAGTAAGAAAAATGTGCCGGAGTGATATAAAGTTAAGTTAACGGATCCTGATTATAAATGAACCAAAGTTATTTTTGATAATGATACAAGCAGCTTATTATCGTTAGATAGTTATGGGTATGCTTACTTTGAGTCAAATATACTTATTTTTGCAGGTGACCGAAATCCGCCTATAATAAACAATTTGGTGATTTTTGATTTAAAATCATCTTCTATCAAATATGATGTATACGACAGCTATGAATCCCCAAGTCCAAGAATGTATCATTCTATGCAAGCAATGAGTAACAATTTATATTTATTTGGAGGATTAGGAGCTAATGATGAACTTTATAATGATTTGTGGACTTTTGACTGCGATGATGAAATTTGAAAGGCTGTTGATACAACTGGAGATATCCCTTCAAAACGATATGGTTATGCATCAGCTGCTAATGCAGATTTAATGCTTGTATGAGGCGGATATGGGGTAAATGGGTATTTAAATGATGGGTATATACTTGATATTACATCAAATGCGTGACATACCATGACATATTCTGGAGATGTCCCAAGTCCAAGAGTAGGTGCTTGTGGTGCACAAATGGGATCGAAAATAGTTATATATGGTGGATTAACAGAATCAGGGCTTTCAGATGAGCTATGGGTATATGATTTGACGACTTATCAGTATACACTTTTAGATTATAGTAATACAAGAGGTCCTGGGAAATTATATTACGCTACTTGTCGAATGTCTACATCCACACCTAACTTTGTATATGTTTTATATGGAGAAGCTGAAGACGAAAGACCACTGAATGGAGTTTTTACTTTTAACATGTCAAGTAAGGCTTGAATTACAAACTTTACGGATACAGAAGATCTTACATGGGCAAGAGCCAAAAGCTCAGTTTATAAGCTAAAAACCAGAATTCTTGTTATAGGAGGAGAGTCATATGGAAGTGAGCCAAAAAATGAAATCTTTTATTTAGATACAAATAATAATGAGCATGTGCAAATCGGAAAATTAGAAAACTCTATTTATGCTGCAGCATTTGCTTATTTCCAAAACTATGTATATATACATGGTGGAGGCACAGCAGTTGGCTCAGTATTAAGGTTTAATGTTCCTTCTAATAAATTCATAAGAATCCACTTATGATCTGACTGCTCTGATAACACAACTTGTTTTTGGGCATGCAGTCCAGGAACTTATAGAAGTGATAGCTGTATTATATGTCCTCCTGGGACTTATTCTGATGGATTTAATCACACATTTTGTGATAAATGTCCTATGGGAAAGTATAATGGCCATTATGGAGCAACATCAAAAGATTTATGCTATCCCTGCCAAGAAGGAACTTATAATAAATTGCAAGGAGCTGCCTCTTGTTTGAAATGCCCATATGGATCTAGATGCGATGTAGGGAGTGTTGATTTTAGTTTTCACTCACAAATTTATGATGATAAATCAAAACAGCCTGCACTATATTCACCAGATACAGATCAAATCAAAGATGATACATTTATTATACAAAGTGTTGTAGGGTTTATAGGTTTGTGTGTGATTGTTTTGTTAGTTTTTATCGAAAAAGGAAGAGAGCTGTTAGAAGATGTTGATTTGTATACGAATTTTCATAATCATATTATAGGAAGAGTTATGTATTTGAAACAGACATGACTAGGGGGAACTTTTAGTATTATTTTTATATTTTTAGCAATTATGGCTGTTGGTACAGCTTTAGTAAATTATGCCCTGAATAACACATATGAAGTAAAAAGTTTAGTCCCATTAGTAGTTCTTGAACAAGACGTTTCTAATGTAAATTCTATATAGTATATCGGTGATTTCACAATAATTGTTACCTTAATCCATTATGGAGGAACCTGCATGTCAACTAATGAATGTGCATCTGAGCTTACTCAAACAATTACTGGCATCAACGGATCCTTAACCAAATCTTCATGCAAAGCTTATGAAAACGGAGACTGTGAAATCACTATTAAATGCAATAACTGTGAAATAACGAGTTATGCTCAAATTTCATATGCTATGAATAATCAAAATGGTTATGTTTCTGGGTTTACTGTAAATGTGACATCATCTTCATCAATTCCTAATGAAAAAAGCAGCTATGAGACAACTATTGAATCGTCTGAAAATTATGTATTTATGGGAACTATTCCATCAGTGATATATTTTTATGCGATTCCATCAGTAAATTTTATTTAGTATTATTCAGAAACACAAACAGATAAAAATCAGACAGGATATCATATGTCACTGAAGCAAGCATCTGAAAAAGGATCAGAATATCAAGCATTTGAGTAAAAAATATGTAGGCTTGGAATGGCATTTAATTCATATTTGAATATAAAATTTGATACAGGGACAAATGGGCTTGTGACAACTAGAAATGTGAGGCAGACATGGATTATTTTGATTACGACACTATTAGGATCAGTTTTTGGGATTATGGGAAGTATTGGAGGAATAATGAAACTGGTTGAGAAAAGGTGGACTAAAATTAAAGATGTATTGAAGAAAAAATCAGCGTATAAGAAAGCTGAAAAAAATGCTGATATTATTTTGAGCTCTTATGAAAACACACATGCACAATTTTTTGAAGAACTATCATCATCACCTAAGGAAACTCAGCCAACGTTTAAAATGTTTTTTATTTAAATTATTCTGATTGTTAGAGTAGCTATATAAAATTATAAATATTTATATTGTTATATTCAATGCAGGTGTAAATTTTTATATTTTTAATGCACAAGATTTATAGAGATTGATTCATAAGACTCATAAAATTGATTTATAAAATTGCTTAGATTAGCTTTTTTTTACAATTAATCTCGAGTAACTGTAAAAATTATGTTTTATTGCTATCAATTTTTAAACAAATTCAAAAAATTAAATAATTCCTGGAATTATAATCAACTAAAACTCATTAGAAATTATTATTATTTTAATTTATAAAAAGTGATAAGGCGTCTATTTCTCTTTGGGCTTTAAATAAATATGATTAACCCTTTTGAAATTATTTCAAAATTATTTGACTGATTCCTTTCAAGATTTATTATCAAATCAATTGAAGATTTATACTTGACTACAGATTTTTACAAGATTAATTTCCAAAATTATTTGGGGAATATAAAATTGGGGCAATTATAATAATAAATGTATAGAATTGCAAATGCCCTCAGCTGTGGACTAAGAAAAGCACTTTCTTCAGGTAAGATCGGCAACAAAATAAAACTTGGACAGGAGAGCAGTCTGCATCCATTCACCAGAGAAGAATTCGAATTTTTCAAAAGGAATGATTTTTGATGAAGAAACCCCATGATACTGACAGGGCCTTCAAGATGTGGGAAAACTACATTTATAAACCAATATTTGCAACAAAGTCCAAATTGATTTATTATAAAGCATAATTGGCAAGTAGTTGAAAGTTGTGATATGGATATTGCCAAATCCCTTGCTGTTGCTTATAATAGCCACATAGAAAATTTAGAAAGAATTTATGAAGACTCTGAAATACCAAAAAGCAATCAAGATAAATGAAATATCAATAGATATTTACTCAGAACTCCAAAAATTAAAGTTTATAGCGACTACAGGTTTGTCACCAGATGCATATATGATGCTATTACAAATCATCACAATATTTATAAAAGAGAAAAATTATTCACATTATTCTTTGATGATTTCGATTCGATTCATTTAATGGATAAACCTGAAAATGCAAATCACTTATTGACTACTTTTAGAGTCTTAGGCGAAGAAGAAATGGTAAAGACTATTTTTATAGGCAAAAATCCTTATTTAATTTATGCTCATTTGCGTGGAAAAATTAATTATTGCGATCAGCAAACGTTTTCTCTGGGATATTTGTCCAAATCCGACATGATGAAATATTTACAAAAAAAACAAATGACACGGCTGATTAGTGAAAAGCTTTATGACTGCTTTGGAGGAGACATTGATACAGTATCTCAATTTTTAGCTGACAAAGGAAAGAGAATTACCGAATCAGACATTCAGGCATTTTTTCAAAGAAATTATTAGCAATGATCTCAAATATTTGGAATCTGTTTTATCTTCTTTTACCTTAGAAGAAAGCAATATACTTAAAGAAATTTACAGAAGGTTGCTCATAGAAGGACATATACATTCTGCACAATATTTATGCAAGCCTTTTGTAAATGTGTTGTATAAATCAATTGAAAAAAATTTGCTATCGGGTAGATTTGTGCAATATATTGGTAATGAGGAAGAGATAGCAAGTACTGATAATTTTATAACATTTCCTTCTCCTAGGTATAAAAAAGCAGCAGAAGAATTTGTGAATGAAGCCAGGCTATATCAAAACAAATCAATAATATATTTTAAATGTGTAAATGTTAGCTAAGATTAATAAGAGTTTACATTTATAGAATAATATTTGTATATTATATCATTCTCATTTATTTTGCTTTTTTTAATTTTCGTGAGATTTATTATAGTTTGCATTCATCAGATCTCTAAAAATAGGTAGATTTTCCAAATTTTCATTTTCTTTAGCGATGAGCTTATCCAAGATAAGACTTTATAGAAGATGGAAAGTAGAAATTGGCAATGCATAAAAGTATTCCGAATATCTTTTTGATAATAAAGAGACATAATGCTAATAGATAAATAAATATCATTTTAATGGAATTAATGGCTTTGTGAAAATAATTTTGCTAATTCTTCATCTTCTTCCTCACTAATTTTAATATTTTTAATCAAATTATGAGCACGTGCTAAGTCAACTCCCTTCTCTTCTCCAATTTCCAGCGCAAGATTGGCATATCTTCAAGCCTCAGAAATGTCTCCTTTAGCAAAATAAATTGTCCCAACCTCCACAGCTCCATCAAAGCTGCGATTTTTTTCGATAGCTCTATTGTAGAGTCTAATAGCTTCATTTGTATTTTTTGGTATATTACTCCCTATAAAACAGTTATAAGCTAGCCATAAAGTAGCAAGCTCATTATCCTCTTTTTCTGATAGCTCAGTTAATCTTCTAATCACCTCTGCTTTATTTTCTCGCCAAAAGTGGAAACTGTATTGGTATTTTCTTGTTGGATCAAGAGTTTCGTAATATGCTTCATCAAATGCAGGAGAAGGAAATGAAATTGTGATATTTGAAAGTGAATTACTTTCTGATGCTTTTGAGTTAATAGAAGCCATAATTTCAAATTTTATATTATAGGTAGCCCCAAAAATAAATCAAATTACATAAAGAATTAGGAGAAGTCTAAATCTGCATTTTATTTGCTAAAAGTAAATGTCCCTTATATTAACAAAAATAATTTTTCAGATAATAGAATGATTGAATTATTTAAAAATTTTACCAAGAGCATTTTATACGATTGAAAAGAAATCTGCTAAAATCATATTAGAATTGTATGAAAAAAATAAAAAATAATGCCTCGAATATCTATTAAAGCTAAGAGTCTGTCTGATTTTTCACAATAATGCCAGAGTGAACCGTTCGGCAAATATTATTTAATTTTGTATTCTATCCTGCATCTGGCACCTTAAAAGAAATATAAGACTTAGAAGATCTTAGACCAATTTAAAACTATTTAGCCTGGAAATTTTTCAATTATTCATTTTTATACGAAATCAGATAAATTGGCTCAATAATTGATAATAAATATTGAAAATGGAAATAACTGAAAAGAATATCTAACTAATTCTCTCTATAAGTAGACAGAAATATCAGCATAATTATTATTATGGCTATTTTTATGATTATAGATGAAATTACAATACCTAAAATTTCCCTATTTTTAATATAACAGTCTTTGTAAAATAGTTTAATAGTAATAATAAACAATTTTTGTTCTATATTATCATAATGACGAAATTTGAAAATCATGATAATAATTAATGGTTTTCCTTTCATTTCTACTCTTCTTTCTATTTAAAGTAACCAGTTTGGAGATAGAAAGAATTCCTTCCACAAGTGCACCTCCAAAAGCGAGATCTTTATGTGTTATGGAAACTTTCCCAGATCTCAACGTGACTATAGTTTTTGGAGGTTATTCAGATCCAAGAAATGCGTTTAATGACCTATGAAGTTTCGATTTGCAGAGAAAAGTTTGAAGCCAACTTGCTGCTTCAAATGATATTTACCCTAGTAAGCTTTATTTAGCTTCTCGCTATAACG
>CATKHM010000779.1:0-13934 GCA_949751825.1 Blepharisma undulans | reverse complement strand
AGAGGTGATTACTGAAGTTAGTTAAGTAGACATATCGATAAATAAATAATGTGTATAAATTCAATTAAAAATCTTTGTATTTTTGATTTTTTATTTTATTTGAAATTTTGTCAGAAATTTGGGATTTTAAGTAAAAAAATGAAGTTTAGTAGATGGAAATATTTTACATAATAGCTTTTAGTGGATTTTTCAATGAACAAGATTGAGAAAAAATTGATGGGGAATAAATTCTTAGTAAAAATGCCAGAAAGTTCTATTTGAATTAAAAGTCCCTATTTTTTACTGGATATATTACTTATACAATCGATAGTGATCTTATTCATGAAGTCTATTAATCAAAGTAATAATAAAAATAAAATGAGAATTAAAAGTGATATTGATTCTTGAAATAATTGAAGATTATTCAATAAATTTATATGATATTATGAAGATTAATTATTTAAACCATAATTAAAGATTTTTCTCTAATTTCATATATCAAAGATCAACTAAAGTACGTTTCATTATATTATGTGTCATTTCTTCTAATTGTTGCGTTATAATATATATTTTCTAGAAATTTATATTAAAAATCTCATAGTTTCAAATAATTCTAATAAATTAAAGATGCAATGCCTCTATAGCAATAAACTTGTAAATAAATTGCTGCTAGATTTTTATCTACTTGATACGATGATATATTATTATCATATAAAAATTGTGCAATAATTATACAAGATGCCATAATAAAAGCTTCAGATAGAATCTTTGGGCAAAATTAAATTTTTTCTAAAATTCAAAACTAAAATACATAAAAAGCCCTATTCAAAATAGTCCTAAGATGCTTAGAATGCAATTCATAGAAATCGGCCGAAAATCTGTTACCTTAAAAGATCTTGGCAGTGTTGTATATGTGCTGCAATCAAATGTATCAAGTGAAACATACCAATATATCCATATTAAAGATAAAGAAGTAATATTCATCATAATATCCCTAAAAGTTGTTATATATGGATACATAAATGAAAAGAATATTTCAAAAATATAAAATGAAAATAATTGCTGAATCTTGCTGCATTTCGCCATACTATATTGAAAAAAAAGCATAAGATAATTGGGATTTTATTTTGTTGACTATTACGCTATAATTTTGTAATATTCAGTAAAAGATACATAAAAAAAGATTATAAAATTCATGTAAATTATTTTTTGGAAAGGACTAATCGATCTGATAAAAATTATGAGGAATAAAATGATGGTTAAAATATATGGAAATTCTAAAAGCTCAAAAATTTGCTTATATCGAAAAAGAAGGTAAAGATAATTTAATAGTTGGATTGTAATTGATAGTAAACTGTTCAGGAAGTAAAGCAGTCTTAATATAATTGAAAGTAAATTGCTCAAGAAGTAAAGTAGTTTTAATATAAAAAATACTTATTTCTTCAATTGGGTAAATTTCAAAAGCAAAGAAAAAGATGATTTCAATGTTCACAAATAATCAGATTATTCCTCAAATATCTTGTTAATTGGTTTATAGCAGAATACCATCAAAATAAATTTCAGCAGTAAATGAGTCTGCAAAAGTAGATTAAATCCATATATTTAATTGTAAATTAACTTGCACCATATTTCAAGTTCAAAGATTTTTTGTAATGGCTAATTTAATGCTTTATTTAAAATATTTTACTATCTAATCCAATTACAGTTATATATATGGTTAATTTGATTTTACAATTTTCCATTAATAAACTTAATTAAGTCATCTTTATTAGCTATTAATTAAGTTTTAAAATTGTGAAATTGCTGAGTTCAAAAATTAAGAAATTTGGAATATATAAAAGCAAAATAGTCTCAATCATAAATAGGGCAAAATTTTTATTATTTCTATCTTCTGAAAATTGTTTAATATTTAAAAAGATATTTTTAGTATGTAACAAGTTTTATTAGAAATCGTATGATTTTAATTAATTTTAATTAATAAAAGATGGATACCTCTAAAGCAACAAATTCCGAAATAAAGTGCAGCAAAATTGTTTTCTAATTGAGATGAATGTAAATTTTTATCATATAGAAAATGTGATAGAATTATGCAAATAATCATAATAAATCCTTCAGATAAAATTATTGGGCAAAAATAAAATTTCTCCAAAATCCAATCATGCTATACATAACAAAACAAATAAATAATAGTATTAAGATTCTTTGAATATCATCCATAGAAACTGCCAGAATATAATTTCGCTTAGAGGCTCTATATGAATTTCATTCAAAATCATAAAGTATTCATTGTGCAATGCACCGGAATATCCATACCAAATACAAAAAAATAATATTTATCATGATTTCTTCAAAAGTTTTCATAGATGATTTCACAAATCATTCAGCACTCAGAAAACGATAGACATTTCTGAATATTGCAATATTTAGCAATATATTAAAAATAAAGCACATGATAATTTGATTTTTATAATTGCTGACATTTGTAGTATAATTTCACATAAAATAAATAAATGTAAAAATAATCATGAATCCTGAACATACAAATTTTGGTGAGCTGTCTCAATTATTGTAAGAATTTGTAAAAGCTAAATCCAAAATATTATAAAATGCAAATAAAATATTTTTTGGCAAGGATTAATCGATCTGACAAAAACTATCAGGAACGCGATGATGCTTAAAACATAAGTATATTCTAAAGGCAAAAATTTTGCTTCTTCTGAAGGAGATAATGAAAAATTTTCAGTATTTTCAGTTGGGCTGTCATTGAAAGTAGAATTCTCTGAGAATAAAGCAGTCTCTATGTAAGAATCATCTATTTTTTCAATTGGGTAATCTTCAGGAGCAAAGTAACAAAGGAATCTAATGTTCACAAATATTCATATAAATATTTCACATAATGAAGCAGAGCGATTATAAAAGTAGAAGTATACAGTCCAATAGCAGCAACAAGAGAGACTGAAAAAGCAAATTAAAACCAACATTTTATTTATTATCATATTAAAAATTAAAATACATTTTATTTTCAGTTATTATTGATAATCACAGATAGGTATTTTATAAATATTTTAAACAATTGCATCTTAAATTATAAAAACAAAGAAAGACTTCTTTAAAGCTTAATTCAGGCTATTATAGTTTTTTTTGAATAAATTATACATTTTTTTGTTGATAAAATGATAATTATTGCATTATACAAAGCTAATATGATATTTATAATAATATTTTTGAATTAATAAACAGAGTTTTTCTCTATCATGTTCATTTTTTTCACTTCTGAATATTTAAAAAAGATGGATTTAAGTATATGCATTGACTTCAGTCCACAATACACTAACTATGAAATTTATATTAAACTCACAATTTTAAATAATTCTAATAAATTAAAGATGCGATACCTCTAAAACAACAAACTTCTAAATAAATTGCTGCTAGATTTTTATCTAATTGATTCGTTTTCACATTTTTATCATATAAAAAATGTGATAACATCATACAAAAAATCATAATAAATCCTTCAGATAGAATTATTGGGAAAAAATTATTTTTTCTGAAAATCCAATAAATGATATACATAGCAAAGCCAATGAAAAATACTCATAAGAGTCTTTGAATATCCTTCATACCAAATAGAAAATCTGTTGATTTAGAAGTTTTAGGCATTGTTAAATAGTTGTATTTTTGAAATTTCTCATGTATTCATTTTGCGCAAAAATAAATTATCGATAACAAAGGTAAAGAAGCAATATTTATCCAGATTTCCTCACTATTCATTGCTGCATACATAAATCCAACCTCATCAATTAGAAAATAATAAAAATTGCTTAATGTCGCTATATTCATCCATGCTATATTAAAAATAAAGCATTGGAAAATTGGCTTTTTATAATAGCTGATATCATCTTCGTTATAAGTTCTCATAACATAAAAAAATGTAAAAATAATCATATATCCTGAATATGTAATTTCTGATGCATTGACTTGTCAATCATTGTAAAAATTAGTAAAAGTTGCATCTAAAAATATTAAAAAATGCGCATAAAATATTTTTTGGAAAGGAATAAGCGATCTGGTAAAAACTGTTGTGAAAAAGATGACGGCTATAAATGGAGCAAAATCTAAAAACCCAAAATTTATTTCTTTGAAAAGAGAGAGCATTGGAATTTCTGGAGTATTTAAAATTGAATTGTCTTTAAAAGTAGGTTGCTCTGAAGGTGCAGGAATCTCTATATGAGAAACACTTATTTTTTCAAGTGTTTCAGGAAAAAAGTAATAGTAGATTTTAATATTCGCAAATATTCATATGAATATTTCGCAGAATCCAGCCCAATGATTATGAAGTGCATTATAGCAGAGGCATAAAGTCAAATTACCACAGCAAAAGAGACTGTAAATGCAAATTAAACCAGACATGTTAATTGCAACTTAATTTTTATCATATTAGAAGTTAAAATGATCTTTTAATTCTAAAATTTAGTTAATATCGAGATGAACATTTTACCAGTATTTTGGATTTCGATAATTAGCCTATTTATCAATCAAAATATTCAAAAAATCCTATATTATCTTGACTAAGCGCAATAAGTAATATTGGATATTTTAGCATTTAAAATGATTCAAGCATAGTCAATTTCTTTAACGAGCACTAATAGATAAGCGTTTATGCACTTTATATATTTATTAATTTAAGATAAATGTATCTTTAAATCAAGCTTAATATAAATATATTTAAGAAGATCATATGAAAATAAGTATAATTTTAAACAATTCTACGTGATTAAAGATATAAGACTTCTAAAAGCATAAACTTCCAAATAAATTGCTACTAAATTATTGTCTAGTTGACGAGCTACCATATTTTTATCATATAAAAAATATGATAAAATTTCACAAGAAATCATAATAAATCCTTCAGATAAAATCTTTGGACAGAAAGAAATTATTTCCAAAGTTCAATAAATGCCACACATAATAAAACCAATAAACAGTAGTCCTAAAATTCTTCGAATATCAGCCATAGCAAAATTAAGAAAATCTTTCGGTCAAAAAGTTCTACCTGTTGTTATATATGAGTTAAATTCCAATGTATCAAGTATTGAGTGTGCACCATATCAAAATATCAATATAAACGGCAAAGAAATAATATTTCACACTATAACTTCAAGAATTTTCATCGCTGCAGGCATAAATCATAAATATGATTCAGTATTTAGAAAATGATAAGAATTGGCAAATATCCTGATATTTAGCCATCCTATATTTAAGATGAAACCTAAGATAATTTTATTTTCTTTATTTCTCACATCTGCTCTATAATTTGTCAAAAAATAAATAAATGTAAAAATAATCATAAAAGCTGATAAAATAGTATTTGGTAAATTGGCTTCTCGATTATTGGTGTTTGTATAATAATTAGTAAAAGTTGTATCCGAAAATATCATAAAATGTGCGAAAAATATTTTTTGAGAAGGACTAATTGATAATCCAATAAAAACGAACAGAAAAGTGATGATGCTTATAAAATTGCTCAAATTAAAAAATTCTAATAAAGAATCCAAAGCATTATAAGATAAATTGTCTTTAAAAGTGGGTTGCTCTGAAGATAAAGCAATATCAATTTTAGAAATGCCTGTTTCTTCAAGTGGATAATCTTCAGGAGCAAAGTAATAGAAGATTTGAGTATTCACAAATATTCATATAAATATTTCACAGATTCCAGATCATTGATTGTGAATTAGTCTATAGCAAAGGCAAAGGAGCCCATTACAGCCACAAAAGAGACTGTAAAAGCATATAAAATACAGCATTTTATATTTAATAATAACTTAATTTGCATTTTAATACAAATTAAATATTTTTATTCAAAACATTTTACAATTGCAGACGAATTTACAAACTTTACAAATATTTTTTGGAAAATTTGGTTTAATATTATGGATTTGATTTTATATCATAAATATAATTATTTTTTCTATGATATATCAGAAAATTTACTTGCCTTTATTTTGCAATTAAAGGACATTTAATTTATTTTTTAATGTGGCATATTTTAAGTATTTAAAAAATGGTTTAGCACAGTGCATAAAGGCATTATCTTTTAGATCTTGCAAGTTATAAATTTTTGCTTCGTTTTGAAATTTCATTATACAATTTTAATTATGAAATAGCTTAAACACCAAGAATATTTTTTAGTAAAGTGCTAAATGATTCTTTCTATATATATATATCTATCAGTTTTAGTTTTATTTCCATATGTATAAGCTTAGATATAAAAATTTTCGATATTTAAAGGTTGTGTGAAGAAATCAAATTACACAATCTTAGTCTACTCAAATTTGCTTAATATTATTAAAAAATTATAAATTCTAGAGCACGAAAGATAAGATACTTCGAAAAACCAAAACTTCTAAGAAACAAATTGCTACTACACTTTTGAATGTATCTCTAAATTTTATATTTTTGACATTCGATAAGAACAATAGATTTGCAGAAAGAATCAAAATTACTGCTTCAGGAAGCATCAAAATTCAATAAATTCCAAAAATTAACAAAAATATATAATATGCTCCTGAAATTCTTATAATATCTTCAATGGACATATCTAGATATTTCTTTCATCTCACAGCCTTATGCTTATACATATATGAATCCATTTCTATTGAAGAAATTATCGATTCTCCCCCAATGGAAAGCAAAATAAAAGCAGATAAACCAATAATATTTATGAAGTTTTCTTTAGCAATGCTTTTAATTTCTTGAAATAGCCATTTATATGTCTCATAACCAAAAAAGATATGAGAATTATTGTATATTGATATAAATATTGCCACACTCAGCAAAGCTATATTAAAAATGAAGCAAACAATAAATTTTATTTCATTATTTTTGGCAATATCACCAGATTTTTTTATCAAATAAATAAAATTAACAAAAATCAAAAAAGTTGAAAAAAGGAGATTTCATAAAGTAATTATTCTATTTTGATAATAAATTGCAGCAATTGAATATATGAATATAACAAATTGTGAGTAAAATAATTTCTTACTAGAAGTCATTGATTTATTGATAAATACTGATATAAAAAATAGGGCTGATAATCAATAGTATATAATTGAAAACTCAGTTAAATTATTTGTAAAAATTTGTAAATCTGGAGGTAAGAAGGAATTTATAGTAAATTGGGTTAAATTGTCTGTAAAATTTTGTAGCTTTGAAGGTAAAGCAATATTTATTATAGAAATATCTGTATATCTAGTTGTGATTGCTCCTTCATGAACGAAGAAGTATAAGATTGAAGCAAATATAAATATCAATGCGACTATTTCAGAGAGTTTACCTTTTTTTGGGTGAATTATTCTGGTACCAAGGCATAAAAGTGCACTACTGCAACATAAAAAGCTGAAAAAGAATACGTAATTTAGCATTCTTATAAATACTAATTAAACACACTTATTTAATTGTTTAAGTATTATCTACTATAATCTATTGAAAAAGTCTGTTCTTGATATTGAAACTTCAGTTTTTGGATAAACAATCAATTATTGATTTTATTGTATTTAAAATAAATAGAAATTTATGCTAAAAACTCAAGGATATGCTTATTAATGAGGTAAGTAAATGATTCATTGTGAAATTCATCAATCTACGTTTTATTCCTAATTTTTCATAAGCTTAATTATATAAAAATGGCCAATATATGAAGATTATATGAATAATCAAAATTATCATGATAAATGTGTTTTAAATAACATATTTTATATATTCTAAAGAATTCAGGATGAGATACTTTGAAAAACCAAAGCTTCTAGGAAACAAATTGCTACTACACTTTTGAATGTATCACTAAATTTTATATTTTTTACATTAGATAAAAACAATAAATTCGCACACAGAATTAAAATCACTACTTCAGGAAGCATTAAAATCCAATAAATTCCAAAAGCTAACAAAAATACATAATAAACTGAAGAAATTCTTATAATATCCTCAATACACATAGCCAGATATTTCTTTCATCTCACAGCTTTATGCTTATACATATATAAATCCATATCCAATGAAGAAATTATCGATTCTCCCCATATGGAAAGTGTAAAAAAAGTAGGCAAACCAATAATATTCACAAAGTTTTCTTTAACAGTGTTTTTAATTTCTTGAAATAGCCATTTATATGTTTCGATACCAAAAAATATATGAGAGTTATTGTATATTGCTGTAAATATTGCCACATTCAGCAAAGCTATATTAAAAGTGAAACAAGTAATAGCTTGAATTTTATATTTTTTTAAAATTTCAGTGGATTTTGTAAGCAAATAAATAAATGTAAAAGTGATCAGAAAAATTGAAAAAAGGAGATTTCATAAAGTAATTATTCTATTCTGATAATAAATTGCAGCAATTAAATATATGAGTATAATAAAATTAGAGTAAAATAATTTTTGACTTGGAGTGATTGACTTTCTAATAAAAACTGTTGTAAAAAATAGGGCTGATAATCAATAATTCAGAATTGAAAACTCAAATAAGTTATCTGGAAAAAATTGTTTTATTGAAGATAAAAAGGAGTTCATAGCAAATTCGGTTAAATTGTCTGTAAAATTTTGCAGATTTGAAGCTAAAGCAATATACATTGAAGAAATTTTTGTATGTCCAGTTGTAATTGCTTTTTCAGAAACGAAGAAGTATAAGATTGAAGCAAATATAAATATCAATGTGACTATTTCAGAAAGTTTACCTTTTTTTTTGCGAATAATTCTGATACCAAGGCATAAAAGCATAATGTAAGAAAAAAAGCTCAAAAATAATAAATAATTCATCATTATTTTTATAAATATTATAGTTTATTTAATAATACACATATTTAAATAATTTTATGACAAAATTATTTACAAAACTTTGTATATCATCAATAAAAATAATTTATTAAATCAAAAATTTTTTAATTAAATAATTTTAAGTTGTCTTATAAAATTTCTCAAAATGCTTGCCATTATTTATAATAGATAATAGCCAATATCTTTTAAAATTAGATTAAAATAACTATTTGCAATGCTCATATGCTGGAACATGATATTCTTTTATTCCTTCTTTCGCAAACCTATCTACGCAAAATGCAAGTTCTTGGATATTTGCTGCTTTTAGTGCTCTTTTTACTCTTTTCTTGCTTTTTTTGATTGTTCCTTTTTCCTTCAGATGTGCATCAACTACCAAATTTTCAATTTTTTTCAAAAATACTTCTTTTTGTTTAAAAGTTTTTTCAATAATTTCAACTTTATCTGATGTCAATCCTTGAGACTTTCTCAAGTTATTGCGGGATTTCAAAAATACCAAAGGGTTTATTTGTTTGATTTTTGGTTTTATGAATTGATTTGATATTGGAGGGATATTATTAATAGTAATCCAGCCTTTGACGCTTTTATTTAATGGCGCTTCAAAGCTTTCTGACATAAGAGATGTGTTGATTTGATTCCATTTTTCGCATAAAGATCTTCTTTGTTCTTTTAGAAGAGAATTATCAAAACTCGCATTTTTGCTGAAACTGTAAGAATTTCTTTGTTTTGGGTTTCCATTTTTTTGGGAAAGATTTATTGGAATAACTGGAAATATTTTAGTTTGGCTTGAAAAATCAGGAGTTAATAATTTAATTTCAGTGAACGTACAATTTGCATCTAAAAGGTTCATAGAAGATGCTGAAAGATCAATTGATTTTTTTCGATCAAATCCTTTTAATGATTTTCTTGGCTTAGCATCAAGATTACTTGAAGCTGTGGATTTTATTGTATTAACACTTTTTGAATATTTCAATTCTTTTGAGATTGGGTCACTTTTAAAAAACATTTATAAATTGTTTCTATTATAGATTGTATATAATTTTTTTAAAGTTTTTTTTATGTAATCAGAATTTACTTATCTGGATGGAAATTTTTAATTTTTAATATTTTATCATGGATAATTATTCAAATATTCCATTGGTATAGAGCATATCAATAACTTCGCAATTAGTAAAGTATCAATGAGAATTAACTTATAAAATCATATAAGGTAGTATAATATCATTTTGAGGTGCGATTTAAGAAAATTATGATTTTTAGAGCAAATAAACAAGTAATAGTGCTTAATTCAGAATGCTTTATAACGATGATCTATTTCAATATTAAAAACTATGGCTCAATGAATTATTATTAGCTTTACAAAGATAAATCAATGCACATTAATATGGATGCGTGCCTAAAACACTGAGGAGCTTAAGACATCACATAAAGTTTGATATTTAATGCCTATTCATTAGTTCTTTGCTTCCTCTAAAAGCTTAGGCTCTTGATCTATATAATGAGCGTTTGCTATAAAAGAAACACTGAAGAATTTTAAATTTCTTTTGATCATATATCAATAATGAGATCATTTAGCCTTAAAACTTCCAATTTTTTTTGAATATTTTTAAGGATCTTTGCAGTTGGTTGTTTTTATATCTTGAATTTTTGCATATTTTGTAAAAAATACAGCAATTATTTGACAATTTGACGATGATTAATATATGAATTTGAGGTTAATTTATTATTCTTAAATAACCAAACTTTTATATTACAATTGACAGATTTCATTTTAAAATGTAACAGAAATTATACTTTTTAAGAAGCAATTATCAGCAAAATTTAAAATAAATATTGCATCTAATGAATATTGATAAGATCATTTATTTGAAATTGTTATGAAATTTTTAATAAATTTAAAAATTCAATAATTTATCAATTTTTTATAATAATTAAATCCATGAGCAGTAATACAAACACTGGAATTTTACCAGAAACTCTTATTGAGGTAATAGATTCAGGGATGAAAAATAACAGTGGAGATGAAAATCAACTATTCCGAACAAACAGAAGCGAATTCAACTCTTTGACTGATTTCAATGAAGAATTAAAATTAGAAATAAATTATTTTTATAAACATACGCTGATAGCATTGGCAATTCATTTTATTCATGCACTTATTGGGCCTATTTCAATACCTCTGCTATGATGACTTTTTGGGAAAAATTTGTGCACAAATATGGGTTTCAATTGGCACCCGTTTTATAAAGGTGAGTTTATGGGCTGGAGTTGGATATTTTACACTATATGTTTTTTGATATTTAATTCAGAGCAATTCATGATCCTCCTTAGCTTGATTTTAGCTACAAAAACTATTATTGTAATAAAAACAATTCTTGTGTCTATTAAATATGGGTTTTATACAGAAGAATTTTGACAAATGATGAAAGATCAAGAAATTGAGCTCTCAGTTCTTAGAAATCAGCTAATTTTAATCGGCTGAAGAAAAATTCCATCTGACATAGTGCTGCATGAGCTATTAAAAAGCTTTGGGAGATGCAATAGATCTCCTGAGGAATTGTGCATTGTTTTTCAATCAGAAATTTCAAGAGAATTCAAAGATCTGATAAATAAAAACAAAAGCGGCTATAACATAGAAATTCGTCATGATATTAAATATCTGTCACACGCCAGCAATAAAACTTGTATCCCCACCATGATTTTTGCCAAAATTTTAATCGATTTATCAATACCTAAAAGTATCTCAAGTGCAGACTCCTGGCTTCCCGAAATACTTGCGCTTTTTTATGGATTAAGCCCAATATTATCAATTTTTATTCAATTTGGCCCTAAAAATCTTGAGTTTGGTGTTGCAGAAATTTTTTATGTATTTTATTCATTATTTTTAGCTTATTTTGTCTCAAAAACATTTTTGAAATACATACTTACTGGAATCGTTGATATGAGAAGAAAAAAGTTTCTTATGAGCCAAATTAGTGCTTTAATTAACAAGCGTGAAACATATTGCAATGCTTTAAAAGAATATAAAATTCCCAGATTAGATTTCAGCGATGTAAGAACCATTGATTCTTGGTATATCATGAGAACAGCATTTTTGGATTTTGGGAAAAGATATACTTATAGGATTTTTATTTACGCTTCTTTAGTTTTTCCTATATGTACATTTGTTATTGCTATTTTAATAATCCAATTTTTTGGAATGGTGCAAATCATAAGTATCCCTGCTATGATTGGGGTAATTTTTCTTGCTTTTTCTAGCTTGAGTTTAATTTTTTGGATGATTTTGATTGGCTCTCAAATAAATGATACAATAACAATTCATAGAGATTTTATTGTAGAAAAATGTAGCGATATAATACATTTGAGAAATGGAGAAAATGCCCTGGAGGATAAAGCACATAAAGCTTTAAATATAGTTGACAGAAAACTGGAGCAAGATGAGAAGGTCAGGCCAGTAAAAATTATGGGACTGACAGCTGATTCTAAATTTTTGTCAAAAATATTTGCATTGCTGACAAGTGGAGTTTTGTCATTATTCCAAGTTTATTTGAAGAAAAATTAAATATGAAATTTATTCTGAGTTGAAATATATTATAAAAAATTAATTTTTTAAGATATTCAGAAATATCTTTCCATATACCCTAAATATAAAAATAATAAAATGGATATTTTGATTTTTATTGAAAGTTTTTTTTGAATTTTACTATTTGTGCTATTCACTGACTTTTAAAAATTTAGAAATATAAATAGTTAGAAAATGACTTCTTGAGTGAATATTTTCTCTTATTATAAGCAACATGTTGAATGTTTTAAAAAAATTATTTTCTTCAAGCCTTAGCTATATACCAATAAATATCAGTATCAGGGTTCTAAACAGCTTTATATAGCTTTAAATCATAGCATTTTGCTTCAATATTTATTATTAGCATTAAAATTCTGTTCTATTTTGACACGCTTATATATTTAAAAATGGGCATAAACTGCTGTAAACAATCCGTCGACACAGTGACTGATTCAGTTCAAGCGCCCACCATCACATCTGAATCCAAGAATAAAGCGGTGCTTGATAAAAAAGCAACGAAAAAGCGCACAATGAAGCTTGACCTTTCACAAAGTAATTTGTATAGAAAAAGAAAGACTCAAACGCCACAAACCGGGCATTCGCCCTCTTCAAGCGAAGTATCTATTATCTTTAATTAACATTGTGTTAATGTAGAAATCATAGCTTCTTTGATCTTTAAATTTCAATATCTTATTTATTTCGCTTATTTTCGTTTATTTTAAAAGGATTCCTTTTAAATTTTTCTTGGCTTGAATTTTTACTACACGTCTATAGATATAAAATTTTAGGTATCCTTATGAAAATCTATGATTAATTTATAATTCTTTTGAATCTGAATAAACTGATTGGGCAAAAAAAGCTAATAGAAATTATTATTTAGCAGACTCGGAAAATTATTTGATTATATTCCAATTGTATTTTATTGATTATGAATGGACTATTTTAAAACTAAATAAAATAACACAGAAATTACAAATAAGATAAATATTAATAGATTTATAAGAGAAATAAGTATTCCATCAATTAATTGCTTATGTTTTAAAATATTTACTTGCATATAGATACCAGTTAAATTAGTGCTTATTTTATACAAAAATAATAATTTTGAAATAAATGGAAAATATTTGTGCGACATGTGGAAAAGAAAACGTTCCCAGTAGGTGCTCTTTGTGTCATAAGTTTTATTACTGCGATCAAAAATGCCAAGGAAAACATTGAAAAACTCATAAGTGGACCTGTGAAGGATATCATCCTCCTCGATCGGCTGATGATTTTCAATTTTTAGAAATACTTGGAATTGGCAACTTTTCTGAGATTATTCACGTAGAAGAACGAAGAACAGGAAAACAATATGCACTAAAAAAAGTCAATAAACAAAAAGTTACACAATTAAGAAAACAAGCAGACATTCTGATGGAAAAACACGTCATGAATCGACTAAAAGATTTAGAAGGGGTCGTTCATTTATATGAATGTTTTAAAGACTCAATGGATCTTTATTTTCTATATGAAAGAGTTGAAGGCGGAGAAATTTGGGATAGATGCAAAATTTTTGGGATGCCTGA
>CATKHM010000778.1:0-13934 GCA_949751825.1 Blepharisma undulans | reverse complement strand
TGAAAGGAAAAGGCAAACTTCTGGAGGACTCAGTTAAGGAGTATTGTGTGAAATTTATTGCAGAAGTTGTGAGGCTTTTAGAAGATGCTGCAGCAAATATGGACATAGAGACAAAATTATTGAATGTGGGGAAAGCTTGTAATGTGATTGATAAAGCTAATGATATACCAGGGGAAATTAGAGTAATTGTGATATAGAATTATATTGCAGGGAAGATATTGGAAGAGCTGGATCAAATTAAAAGTGCAAGTGAAGACTTGAATTTTGAAGAAGAGGAAAATGTTTCTGAATTGCGTAGAAAAACAGTGGGATTTATAGCAAAGCAAGTGGAGTTTTGGGAGCAAGTGTCAAGAGATTTATTAAGCGATCGAATGGATTTAATTCATGCAGGATTGATACTTGAATCAAGCAAAGAATCAAGCAAAGAGGTTGACTATTTAGTTGCCAGTGTATACTCTATTTAGTTCTTATCTATTGAGGAAGATGTGTATATTGAAGAAGAAATCGAGGATATACATGAAATTCTTAGAAAACTAAATACGATATATCGAAAATTGAGCATTCTTGATATAGAGATTCCATCAGTTGAGATATAAAATCCGCATATTTTACACATAATTTCTCTAATTCATTACTAATATTTCATATTAAAATGCTTTAAAACAAATCAGTTAGATTAGTGTTAGCCCTACATGGCAGACTTAGTATGCAAAACCACAAAGCAGTGAGGACATCTGTGCACAACATCCATACAAGGTGTGAAACAAAACGGTAAACAGCTGAGTGGCCAGAATACGCAGAATATAATGATGCAAAAGATTCATGCTACAGCTCCAGGCTGATATCTGATGTTAGTGACAATATATCTATTGCAGCTTGGGCAAAAAGCTTGCTGAGGACTATTTCCCCATGTTCCTGGTGGTTGTACTTGCACTGCACCAGTTGCATTGCTTCCTTCTTGAACTATTACGACTGGATTTGCAGGAGGCGAATACATTTGGTTGGGATAGTTGGGCATTCCACCATACTGAGGATATCCGGCTTGCTGACCCATCCCAGGTTGATAATAATTCTGTGGAGGAGGGCCCATGCCGCCTTGAGGTGGGCCTGCATATCCAACAACAGGGGCTGCTTGATAAGGATAATTAGGGTTCTGCATTTGGCCAGGATTTTGGTTTTGGTAATTCATTTGCTCAGGATTAGGAGGATAAGTTCCGGGCTGATAATTTACTTGATTTGGCAGCAGTGCTTGATTTTGGTTATTTGGTTCCATTTTTTACTCCATATGCTGTCAAAATTTACATATAGCAGTTAAAACAATAGAATTATAAATTTTATGGATTTTGCGACTTAAAATTAATCAATAATAATGAAATTAATTTAATTTAATCATTTAATTTGGTAAGACATAATCACACCGCCTTTTAGTGTAAATATCATAGCATTAACAACTTAAAACTACAATCATTAGATTTATAAATTCATCAGTTAATATTTCTGAAATCTATTCTGATTTTCGAGATTATAAAAATTTTATATGCAGCACCCTCTGCCTAATAAAGCTCTATATATAATTTCCTATCATGAAATCTAGCACAAATGCGAAATATTCTTCTTATCTTCCCTTCTAAAACATTGATTATTCCAAACTGCATTCCCACTTCAAATCCACAAAATACGATGGAACCACTTTCATATATTTTAATAATCAAAAATTATGGGTTGTGATTATTCAAAAGAAGTTAAAAAGGATTTCACATCCAGAATTAAACAAATTCAAAATAAAATTGCAGCCCTCGTTAAACGAAAGTCCCAGCTCGAGGAGCTGCTTCACGAAATGGGGACTCCAAAGGAGCACAGCATCACAGAGGATGATATTAGATCCGAACTAAATCGCAGGCTTGAAAGGCTAGAAGAAATGATAAAAGAAATCCATAATATGAATAAGCTTGGGAACAGTGACACTTTTACGCCCAGCAATTTTCGAAGCCATAATTCTGTGAAGATTGAAGAATCGGTTAAGTTTGAGAAAAAGGAAGAGTCATTTAAAGAAGATAGTGAGCAAAGTGACGAAAAAGAAGAATCTGATATAAAAGAGGAAACGAGCCAGAAAAAAACGCATGTTGTGTTTAATGTGGCGGCTATAATTGAGGATCCGGGCATCAAAGCGATCATTGAGAAGAAGAGAAAGATGCTGGAGGGGAAAAATAAGAATGCAAATGAGTCTCTGAGTACGGAGCTGAAAGAAACGGGAAGTTTAGTTGATAATCAAAGTGTAGTATAAATAGACATAATAAAATTAATATGCAGAATAATAAAAGAGAAATACTGAAAATGAGACATAGATTGGAAGATTTTGATACAGGTTTAAATGGGTATATGAGTAATGTTTTATAATTATGATGATAAATGAATAAAATCCCATGATTAAAACATAAAATATTATAGATATAGTATCTTAGTGTAACTCAGTGCATTTGAAATCACTTGCATCTAAATAAATCATCTCCAAAAATAAATATCAAAATAATTCAGTTTTGATCCAAATCTCATTATTTTAATATCTAAGCTGCTGTCTTAATCTGTTTTAAAAATTTTCAATCATATAAAACTTAAAATTATTTTTGGATTTCAACATTTTATTGGTTGCCATTGCTTCTTCATATCCAAATCCAATTCGGTTATCAGCCTTGAAATTATAATAGTGTATTTTTACACAAAAGTGGCCAATAAATGATCCATATTTCCCGAGCCATAAATAGAAGGTTATTCAGTATGGAAAGACTCAGGCTGACAAACCAACAAGAAGTTGAAGCAACTCTTGCTAGCTTAAATATTCCTTTTAAGACAATCCAGCACCCAGAAGTTAAAACAGTCAAAGAGTGCTTAGAACATACTGGTGTTTTTACAGGTATGGTCTTAAAGAATTTATTCTTGAAAGACAAGAAGGGTAAATTCTACTTATTATCTGCTGTCCACACAACTGAAACTTCCTTCAAGACTCTTGCTAAGAAGCTTGGCAGCACCGGCGGAGTGGTTAGGGAAGCCCCTGAAGAAAAGCTCACCGAACTCCTCGCAGCAGTCCCTGGCGGAGTCTCTCCATTTGCTCTCGCAAATGACCATGAAAAGCAAGTCAAATTCGTCCTTGATAAAGCAGTCTATGACCAGCAGCACATCTGTCTCCACCCAATGGTAAACACCGCTACAACTGAAATCCCAACAGAAGGCTTAAACACATTTTTGCATCACATCGGGAGACATGAGGATACTCTTGTGATTGATTTTTCCATTCAAGAGGAAGAAAAGAAAGAAGAATCTAAAAAAGCAGCAGCTACCGAAGAAGAGAAAAAAGATACAACTCTAGGACTTTCCTGCACTCAAGAAGAAAATTACGCTCAATGGTATAGCGACGTCATCACAAAATCAGGGATGATTGAGTATTATGACATCTCAGGCTGTTACATATTGAGACCATGGTCATATGAAATCTGGGAAAGAATCCAGAATAAATTCGACAAAGAAATCAAAGAACTTGGAGTCAAAAACACTTATTTCCCTATGTTTGTATCAGAAGCAGCCCTTAACACAGAAAAAGAGCATGTCAAAGGATTTGCTCCAGAAGTAGCGTGGGTTACTAAAAATGGTGATACTCCTTTAAGTGAACCAATTGCAATCCGCCCTACAAGTGAAACTATCATGTATCCAGCCTTTGCAAAATGGATTAGAAGCCACAGAGATCTTCCTCTAAAAGTAAACCAATGGTGCAATGTCGTAAGATGGGAATTCAAACACCCTACTCCTTTCTTAAGAACTCGTGAATTTTTATGGCAAGAAGGACACACAGCTCACGCTACTTTAGAAGAAGCTGCAGTAGAAGTGAGACAAATTCTTGATTTATATGCTTCAGTTTATGAAGATTTATTAGCAGTCCCAGTAGTGAAAGGCCAAAAAAGTGAAATTGAAAAATTCGCAGGAGGATATTATACGACTTCTATTGAGACTATGATTCCTTTCAATGGAAGAGGAATCCAAGCAGCAACTTCTCATTGTTTAGGTCAAAATTTCAGCAAAATGTTTAATATCTGGTTTGAAGATGACAGCAAAGAGAAGAAATTTGTGTGGCAAAATTCCTGGGGCCTGACTACAAGAACTATTGGAGTTATGGTGATGGTTCACAGTGATAACAAAGGACTTGTGCTTCCTCCAAGAGTAGCCCCAACACAAGCAGTCATTGTCCCAATTTTTGAAAAAAATAAAGTTGAAGAAGTTTTGGCAAAAAGCAGAGAAATTTATGATGAAATTAAAAGAGTAGGTGTCAGAGTTGAGCTTGATGATAGACAAAATTATAACCCAGGCTGGAAATATAACCACTGGGAACTTAAAGGAGTCCCTCTCAGAGTTGAAATCGGAATGAAAGATATAGCCAAAGCCCAGGTCAGAATTGTGAGAAGAGATACAGGGAAGTCTGAATTCATTAGCTGGAATGATTTAAATACACTCCCTGCTTTACTTGAACAAATTCAGGCTGACATGTTAGCTAAGGCTAAGCTGAATTTAGATTCAAGGATTATCAAGGCATCTAATTGGGCTGATTTCTTGGTTGCTTTGAACGCTAAAAACTTTGTACTTACTCCTTGGTGTCAGAAAAATGAATGCGAAGAAACAGTAAAGCACAGATCAGCAGAAGAAAGCAAACAAACTGAAGGAGACCATTTGACTGGGTCAGCTAAAACACTTTGCCAGCCATTTGAACAAGATCCTATTCGAGAAGGAGAAGTTTGCTTCCAATGTGGAGAGCCTGCTAAACACAGAGCTCTTTGGGGAAGATCTTATTAAGAGTAAACTTATTAAAAAACGATTTACTTAACTCTTTCATAAAAAAGCATATAAGGCTGTGCCCGCAGCACTTCTTCTTCTATAACTTCTCGGACATCTACATCTGAGCAAAGATATCAGACTCCGGAATTAAGTTTATATGTCAAATAATGCCCACCTAAGCTTCCTCCCAAATGCTCAATAACAGCTCTTAGCTCATATTTTATTGTGTCTCAGCTCGGATTCAAGCACAAGTCTTTCTGCATTAGCCAATCAAATTCTAAATTTAAATCAAATTTCATTTGACCTGTAATTTTCTGGATATAGCCTGATGAGCTTTGGACCAGTCATTTGCAATGGATACAGAGCAGCTCAGGAAATCTAGCAATTTTGTGGCATAGCGATGCTTCTTGTTTTACATAGCATAATAAAAGAGATTCATCAATTGAGGTTTTTCTATCATATGATTTCCTTAATATCTCCTCTCTTTTTATCCAAATATCTTGGTGATAAATATTTTTATCTTTCAAAAAATCCAAACTTCTTGAAATTGAACATCCTATACATATAAAGTCATTAATATCTTCTTTTGTGGATAATGCTTGAAGACTTTCTCTTAATGAGGCTGTTACAGTTACTGATATATCAAACATAGACTCTAATGAAAATGATTTTTGCCCACAAAATTTACATGTCACTTCAGTGCTCATAAGGCCATGAAAAGGGTTTTTAGGGATATCTCCATTTTGTGCTGAATCAGGGTCAGTTATTTTCAGAGATCGCACTGGTCGCTTATTTACTTCAGAAATGCTTTCTTGGAAAACATAAAAAATCTCATGTGAGTCATGCTGTTGGCCGAAGTGAGGAAATTTGCGTGATAAGGAGCTGACCAGTCCAGTTGGGCTTAAAGTTTCTTTTCCTTCTTTTAAGAATCGTAAAAATGCTTTAAGTTCTCTTACTATGACATCATTTGGATCTTTTGATTTTAGTCTCACGCTTAATTTGGCTAAATAGTCAAGAAAAGTTTTGCAAGATGATAGAGCTTGTAATAAAGAGTTTAAAAAGCATGTGTTTCCTAGGTTAAAAATTCCTGATACAGATGAGCCGTTTTCGTCACTGCCGAGAAAAGTAGTGAATGCAAAAATGAGCCCTGCCGCTCCAATTCCTGAAATAATATATCTTGCTTGTGTTGTGCCCATGGTTATAAAATAATATTAATAAAATTTTATACAAGATATTTAAAAATATTCTGATATCTATTTTATTCTAAATAGCTTAAAATTTCGTCCCATCTCTGCTTTAGCTTTTTTTGATGCAGCATAGAGATTGCTGAAGTCACCGCATTCTTCAACCTTTCTCTTTGTTTTAGGTCTGATTCTAATGCTGCTGTTCTGAGCACATAGCAGCCATAAGGACAGTTTAAAAGTGCTTGAAGCTTGTCCTCTATAATAAGTTCATTTATAATTTCTTCCCTCATCCTTTCTTCTTTCATGCATTTTTCCATCACATTTGATGAGTATTTTTGATTGCAAAGCTGCACCACTTTGCCTTTTATAATATTAACAATTTGAAATGAGCACTCTTCCTGCCACTGATCAACCATATGCTGAAGTGCATAATTTCCATATGGATCTTGCATTAAAACTAAAGCTTGGCTTAATAATTCACTGAAAATTTGAGGGTCATTGATACACTTTTTAATCACGCATAGTCCAAGCTTGTCAATTGCAAGTTCTCTGACATGTCCTAAAATTTCTCTGATGATAAAATGTTTATTTTTTAATGTTGATAATAACCGTTGAATAACATGAGAGCCATTTGTTTCTAATGACATTTCTATTATGTGGCCTTGCAAAGCATGCTGGTAAACAAGCTCTTCTTCTGGAAGACTTGCAAGAGTGATAACTGTCTGCAAGGCGTGAGTGCCTCTGGGGTTTCTTGAAATTCTTATAATATCGTCTTTTAGCTGAGTAAGCAGATAAAGTCTTTGGGCTGACGAGCAGCTTTGAAATAAAGTTTGGCACATATAGTTTCCGTATATATCAGTCATGATTTCGCCAAGGTGTGGTGAAATAACATTTACTATTTGTTCGATTTCTTCAGGCCGACTCTTGGCAATATACTGTTGAGCTTTTTTACTACCTGTTTTTGTACGGCAGAGAGATGGTAAGCTGTTGATATTTATAGAAATATCAGAAAAAGAATCGATGTCTCCGCTATAAGAAAGAGCAGGATCTTCATCTGATATATTATTAAAACATTGAGATACTGAAGTGTGGACTATACTGTATCGTGAATCGCTCTTATTGCTTAAATTAGAGATGTTCCAACTTCTACTTATCAAATCATCAGAAATTGTTCCGCTACGGGCTTTTTCGGGTATTTTATATTTTTTCTTAGGCTCCATTAATATTAATAATAATGAAAGTAACAGCAATTTTAAAATTTAATATTTTATATATGAAATTTGTTCATGGCATCCGAAGTTTTATGGTCATTTTTTATTTGTGATTTAGCTGGAAATAGGGCATTTTATAAATATGATAATGATTATTTGTGAATTTTTTTAATGTAATGCAAGCATTCATCGAATATATAGTTTATTTGTTTAATATATGATAATTAGCTAAGATAATCTGGCAATCAACTTTAGGATTTTTAAAATATTAAAAAAAATCAGAATAGACTATAAAAAATTCAGAATTTTTAAATATTTATCATGGCTTAGCTTTTGCTGCTCTTCTGAATAGTTCCTTTTTAAAATCATGATATTTTATCTATCGAAATATTTAAATGGATTTTCAAGATCGCTTGTCAGGAACTCCTCTCTATGCTCACGAATCTCTAGAAGAGCTCTATCAAAACATAGATAAAGAAGTAGTAAAAACATCAATGGAAACATCCTCAAGATCGCACTCTCAAGCTCAAAGAGGAAAAAAATCAATAAGACCATCTATTCGAACTCTTCAAAGCAAGTACTTGTCGAAACGCCATCGTTTCTTTAAAGCAGCAGTCAGAGAAGAATGTGTTGAGCAAGCTTTAGAAATAATTGAGCACAAACTTAAAGAATTAGTTGAGCAATATAATGGAGATCTGCATGTATGCAAAGTATCGGGAAATAGTGATATCACAGCTTATTTTATTGTAAATGATGAAGTTACCAGTAATATATGGGCGAAAGAATTAGAAGATGTAATTGCTGGATATTTGAAACCAGGTACAAAGCCTTCGTTACTTGAAATGATGAATTTGAAAGAATAAATAAATATTATAAAAATCCGTATTAATTTTAATTCTATCATGGAGAAGTTTCTATTGGTTTTCTATTATATTTACCCTTTATCTAGCAATGAATATTAAGGAAAATTGTTAAATGGAATCTGCATTAGCAAAAACAATTCAAGATTATATTCCTCATATTTTGAAGCACCAAAAAGCTTATTCAGATGTTGATAGAGACCGAATAAATACATTTAATATAATCCAAGAGCCAGACCCTTTCAGATTTGAACATGGAGGAATGTTAGTTTACGATTCAAAAGCATTGATGACTTCTTTACATAATCATTTAATTGAAAAAAATCTATCCCATTCAGAAAGCCCAAAAAGGCTTTCAAAATACATGAGAAACGAATTGAACAAAGCATATAATTCAGGTAATTTTCAATATAGATATCGACGCTTACTGCAGGATGAAAAGTTATGGACCTACTCCAACTTTTGAGCCTGAATATGTTTTGAGGATTCCTGATGATAAAATTACGCTGAAATTTAATAGCAAATTTGAGTCTGGAAATCTCTATAAAGCAGTAAAACTTACAGATTATGAGTATCTTTTATTTTTGAACTCTGATATTGGAAGCTCTGCTCACAATCACTGATACTATTTTTCTGTTTGCAACCCAAGAAAGACTTCTATTACATTTAAAATCACAAATATGCTGAAAGATGACAAACTTTATAACTCCGGGATGAAGCCAGCAGTTTTATCAACAAAATCAGACAAGGAAAATGGATCAGGATGGACAAGAGACTGTATGAATATTTCATACACAGAAAATGTAGATAGCAAAAACTCTTTGGCGTTTTATGCAAGGAGAAAATATTATACTCTGAGTTTTACATATAGATTTAAATATGAAAATGACATTGTATATTTCGCTTACTCAATACCTTATACATATTCTGAGTTAAGCCAACATCTTACATATATCAAAGAAAATCATAAAAATATAGCCAGAGTCAATCCTTTATGCACAACACTTTGTGGGAATGTATGTGAAATGTTGACTATTACTGATAATATTGCAACGTATTATAGCTTTGAAGATGAAGCTAATGAATGAGGAGTTAGTGTTGGTGGCAGAAAACTTTCAAAGCTTAAATTAATAAGGCAGGAAAGTATAAGCAAGCCGAATGATAAAGCACGTGCAAGTCAAGATCATAAGAAAAAGAAAGGAATAGTCCTCACTGCTAGAGTTCATAGTGGAGAAACAGTTTCGTCATTTATGATGAGAGGTGCAATCAATTTTTTATTAAGTGATGCGAGGATTGCTAAAACACTCCGGAAGCATTTTGTGTTTAAAATTATTCCGATGCTTAATCCAGATGGAGTTCGCTATGGAAATTTCAGATGCTCTCTTCTTGGAGTAGATTTGAACAGACGATGATTAAGTCCTAATAAAATTTTACATCCAACAATTTTTTATGCGAAAAAAATGATTGAGGTCTTTAAAGAAAAACACGAATTAATGATGTTTTGTGATATGCATGGGCATGGGAAAAAGAAAAACGTGTTTATGTATGGATGCGGAGTGAGGAGCTATGATATGATGGATATGAGGAGGAATTTGTTGGCAAAGGTTATACCACATTTGCTTAATAAGAAAAACCAGCTTTTTAGTTATAAAGATTCAAGATTTAGGCTTGAAAAATCGAAGGTAACAACTGCTAGAATTGTGGTATATTCACAATTTGAAGTTTCTCACTCTTATACAATGGAGGCATCATTTTTTGGTCCAAAAAATCCGAGGGTATTGGGGGAATCAGATTCAGGAGATTCTCATATGAATGAGTCTCATTTAGAAACACTGGGAAGAGATTTGTGTAAGCTATGTCTGATTTTTGCATCAAATCGAGTATATATGCAAAAAATAAGAAATACAAATGAATTTTTAAGAAGAATTTTATATAATCGGCTCAAATCACCAAATAAACAACAAAATCTGGAAACAGAAGAAACTAAAACAATAGAAAGTTCCGAATCACCTGATTTAATAAATGAGTTAGAAGATGGCAGACTAGAAGAGGATGATGATTTGGGAGACATCATAAACTTAAAAAACACAAGTACTGATGAACAATTTTGGCAGCCTTTAGATATAGTTGATTTGCCTGAAGATGAAAGTGATAGTGGAGGCAGTGACTCCTCTCCAAGCGAAGCTGAACATGAAATTGAACATCTAGCAATGATTCGAGCTCAAAACCACAAGGGTCGTAATCTTAATTCGCCAACCATAAATATTCAAGACGACTTCAAAATGCCGATCAAAGATAAATGCAATGCAACTCCTTTGCCTGCACAAACTCCCACAATGCTTAAAGAGCTTGCCGATGCTACAAAAAATATCAGAAAAGTTCAATCTTTTCAAAGAAATTTGAATAGAGATGTTACAAAGCCAAAACAAAGAGAGGAACCTATCAAAGCTTTTCCTTCAGATTCGTCAAATGGCCAATATAATATCAATAAATCAAATATCATATTCAATGATCCCTTTGGCATAAATAATAGCAAGCCGATGAATTTCACAAACGAACTAGCATGTCCAAGGTTCAAAGAAGATGAATATTTTAATAGCTCCAGAAGATCTTATGAAAAAGAAGTTAAAGTGAGCATTATTAGGGAGGATTATCTCCCTAAAAGCAAAACTAAAAATCGTCCCAAAAAGCAGCTCTCTACAAAACTTGATCCTTTATTAGATGAAAGGAAGTTGCCTTTTATATATAATCCTGAAAAAAAGTTTGCAAATAAATTTATATTGAAAACTAACGAAAAAACAAAAGTAAGCGATTTATCATATACCACTAAAGATTTTTGGAATAATTTCAGCGCTACAAAGCGCTAAACCTTCAAATGTAACTGATTATTGCTAATTGTAAATTTTATTTATCTTTAATAATTACTATTATTCTAATATATCAAAATTCATATTTTATTGCGTATATAAAGAAGAAAACCTATTTTTGCAACAATCCTTACAGTTTTAATTAAAATATTTAATAAATGGAGGATGAGCTTGATAATGATAAACATAATCAATCTTTTGGAGATTCTCATATACACCAAACTAACACATCTATAATCGCATTTACTCGAAGGCAAGTGTCAATAGAAGAAGATGCTAACAAAAGCCCGGAATTAGCAGATTCAGAAGATTTAAATGGTAATTTTAAAATAGAGCTTAAAAAAGTCATAAGTCAGCCTGATTCAATTGTAAATATGCCTGTAAGACTTCTGCTGAAGATTACAGGGACTTTATTTCAAATTTCATTAACTGTATTTTCATGTATTATTTATGTCACTGGAACATATTACGATGACAGTAGCGGGGTATTTTCTACACTTGAAATTGTGATTGCGCTTCTTTTTACTGTTGACTATCTTTGAGGATTTGTAAACGCAAAAGATAAAAAGAAATTTATGCTAAAACCGCTTAATTTAATTGATTTAGCAGTTATTATGCCTATTTTTATTTTACTTGTGGCAGTAATAAACATATAGAATTCAAATAATGCTGATACAGTTTCATTCACAAAATTATTTAGAGTGATCCGAGTTGTCAGAGTTTTGAGATTATATAGAATTTTCACTGTATTTATTATTTAGACAACTGTAGACCCAAAAACACTAATAGAAAGACCTCTTTTTGTGGCTTCTGATGTCACTCGACAGATATTGATCGCAATAATTTCAGTGTTTTCTTTAATATTCATCTCAGCAGGAATTGTGTTTACGCTTCAACAGACATCCAGTTTTAATATTTCGCTTCCAGTGGCAGGGGAAACTATGACTTTTGATAAAGCGTTTTATTATATCATTATTACTACTGGCACTGTTGGATATGGGGACATGGCTCCTACAACTAATCTTGCAAGAGCTTTTATTGGAGTTTTTATTATTGTGGCTGTTATTATAATGACTCAGCAAACATCAAGATTGGGAGAACTGATTAAAAGAAGCTCTCCTTATAAGACACCATATAAAACAGATCCAGGAAAGCATGTAGTCGTTTCTGGGACTTTTAATGGAATTACCTTGTATAGATTTTTAAGGGAATTTTATCATCCTGACCATGACATGCCCATGAAGAAGTGCAAAATTTTGATTGTGAGAAATGAGCAGCCATCCAAAGAGATTCTTTCTATATTGAATCACCCTGTATATGAAGAAGCTGTTAGTTATTTAGAAGCTGATTTTATGAATGAGCAAACTCTAATAGATGCAGCTGTTGCTATAAGTAAAGGCGTCTTTATTTTGACTAATCAGTATCAAGATGATATTGGTGCCAGTGATACCTATGCAATTCTTGCATCAAGTGCTGTTAAAGAACACTCAAGTGAAATTCCAGTATTTTTACAGCTGATTAGACCAGATCTTTTAATACACCATTATTGAGCGGGCTGGGAAACTGGCTTCTCCTCATGAAAACTAAAACTGTGCATGCTATCTGCCAATGTATTTATTCCTGGATTCAGCACGCTAATGTCAAATCTGGTAACATCAAGCACTAATGCATTGAAGAAAGAGGCAGAAAATAATCACTGGCTTTATGAATACATGATGGGATTATCAAATGAAGTTTATTTGACTCCTTTCCCCAAGCATATTTATGGAGAAAAATTTTCAGAAATCGCGAAAAATCTTTATTTGAAACATAATTCTTTGCTTATTGGGGTTCAAACCAAAATGACAGATACAGAGACATTAGAAATTCATTATGAAATTCTATTAAATCCCACTGAATATCAAATTCAAGAAGATGATAACGCATTTATCATTGCTGCAGACATAGAAGATGCTAGAGGCATTGAAGACAGCACAATTACTGAAGTCCATGTTCCTGTATTCAGCGATGAAATTTATTCTGAGTTTTCTCAATTTAAAACTCCAATAACAAAAAAAAGCGTTTGTAGAGATCTTGAAGAAAAACATCTGATTATGTGGGAGCATGATTTGAGAGGCTCATTATGGGATCATATTTTAATATTTGGCAGAATTGAGCATCTAGAAATATTTTTAGATATTTTTGCAAAAATTACAGAACAGACTATATGCTATGTATCAGATCAGCCTCCAGATGAGCGATGAGAAAGAATCAGTCAATCATACAAAGAAGCATTTTATTTAGAGTGCTCTTTAATTGATGTTGAAGAGCTTTCACATACTGCTATAAACTTTGCATATCATGTAATACTTTTAAGTACTAGAATTTCAGGATCTGCTATGGATGACAGTGGAATTTTGCCAATCGTCAATATTATTGAAGGAAATTTTAGCTGCAGATTTACAGTTGAGCTGGTTGATGAAATTAATATGAAATATCTCGAAAAAAAGCCATCTATTGAACTTGAATCAATGCCATTTATCACATGACCAAGATATGCAGCATCTCATGTTTTCCTTTCAAGTACTTTGGATTATATAATTGCTCAAGGCTTTCACAATAACTATATCATTGATCTAATCCAAAGGCTTATAATTTATGAAGATATTTATGCAGAGACTGGAATTGATGAAAATTATCAAATAAACTCAATTGACCTTCCCAGCTCTTTAAGTGGGAGAATAACATTTGGAGAAATATTCATTTATTTTATAAATCTTCAAAGACCTGTTATAGCATTAGGAATATACCGAGGCGTTGGGTATCTAAATAACGAAGTTCCATACGTATATACAAAGCCAGATCCAAATACTCCTCTTTTTGAAAGCGATAAAATTTTTGTAATGGGAGAATTAAATAACCGAGAAAACTCCCCTTTCCTTCAAGATGTCAGAAGAAAAAAACGAAAAGACACAATCATTGACCTCGGAAGGAAAAAATCGCTCACAAAAGCAG